>BMAO01009798.1:0-69312 GCA_019973975.1 Trichonephila clavata | reverse complement strand
ATATATTGTCACGAGAAGGAATAAGGCGATGTTATCCAATACACAATTTATTTTGTCGTAGTGTTTTACACGAGCAGCACCACAACTGAAGACCTATCCAGCTGCAGTACTTTTATAAACCTGGTGGAGGGTTCTAGAATAACCACCAGGGGAAAGATTAACATAAATTCAATTTACATAATTTGCAAATGTCCATAATAATAAATAATGAAAGTCATGATTGAATTAACAAACAAATATCTGGGAGGCTCGAACCCAGCCACTTGCATTGTAGAGCAGTGCTCTAACCGTTCGGCCACTCAGAGCGTATCAGTTTGTGACATTTCTCCCTCCTTAGGAGACACAGCGACCCGCTGTAGTTGTTTCGAACGGCTTCTTGTAATAGGTCCAAAGTAAACTTGTTTAGGGTTCCTTTTGTCAAAAACAGTCCGGACTGGTTCCGTTGGTAACTTTTCTTGTTCAATATCTTCTAGCTGAAGGTCAGGGTCTTTATAAGGTTTCATTCGCAGAACATGTACCACGTCTCTTAATTTTCGTTTGGTGCGCATACTATCACAAGGTTCCACTTCATAAGTCACTTCGGATAACCTTTTTCTCACCCTATAGGGTCCAAAGTATCGCTTTAACAATTTCTCAGATAATCCAACTTTGCGGATTGGAGTAAATATCCAAACCAGGTCTCCCTCTTTGTAATTCACTATCCGATGTCTTTCATCATAACGGCATTTGTCTTTGTCTTGTGCTCTTGTTAGATGTATTTTTGCTAGTTGTCTAGCTTCTTCGGCCTTCATTATCAGGTTTTGAACGTAATCATTCGCTGATTCATCGGGAAGAAAGGGAAAAATGGCATCTAGTAGAGTATCCACATCACGTCCATGAACAAGGAAAAATGGACTGAAACCTGTCGTCTCCTGCTTTGCCGTGTTATATGCAAAGGTGACAAATGGAAGTATGTTGTCCCAATTCTTTTGGTCAACATCGACATACATGGCCAGCATGCCAGCGAGTGTTTTATTGAACCTTTCCGTGAGGCCATTTGTCTGAGGGTGATATGCAGTAGTTAGCAAATGATTAGTCAAGCATAAATTATTTACTTCTTTAACGAGATTCGACAAAAATGATCGCCCTCTATCGCTGATGATTTCCCTTGGTGATCCATGTTTCAGTATAACGTCTTCAACCAGAAATTTGGCTATTTCCGTGGCTTCGCCGCTTGGTAGGGCCTTTGTGATAGTAAATCGAGTGAGATAATCTGTACAGACAATTATCCATCTATTCCCTTGCTTTGTTAGAGGAAATCTTCCAAGTAAATCTATCCCTATTTTAGCAAACGGGATATCCCCTGGCAATATTGGATGAAGCAATCCTGGAGGTCGCTGAGGTTGAGATTTTCGCCTTTGACACTCTCGACAATGAGACACATATATAGCGTCGGACACTGCGGTATAGGCCAGGCCAGAAATACTTCCGTCTGATTCGGTCGTACGTTTTGGCAAACCCTAAATGACCCGCTGTCGGTGCATCGTGAAGGCTTTTTAATACGTCCCCTCTAAGATGTTTCGGTATGAACAATAACCACTGCTTTCCTAAAGGATCGTAGTTTTTTCTGTATAAAATTCCACTAATTTCTTTAAACTTTGAGAAGTCTCTCTTTCTAACCATTTCGTCTCGAATATTTTCTACATCAGGGTCTTTACTTTGCTCACTTTCGAAATTGGTAATGGTATTAAGGAATGGTATATCTTCACAGTGGGCTCTTCTTCAATTTTAAGCAGTGGGCTCCTCGATAAGCAATCAGCATCCTGGTGCTTTCTTCCGGTCTTGAAAACTATTTCCACATCGTACTCTTGAAGACGCAAAGCCCACCTTGCTAATCGCCCAGATGGATCTTTTAGATTCGCCAACCAGCATAAAGAGTGGTGATCTGTTACCACTGTAAATGGGTGGCCAAAGATATAGGGTCGGAATTTACTTATCGCCCAAATAACTGCTAAACATTCCTTCTCTGTAGTCGAATAATTTTTCTCGGATGTTGAAAGTGATCGGATGCATAAGCAATAGGCCTTTCAAACCCACTCTGTATTTGTACGAGAATAGCACCAATGCCATATCCACTGGCGTCAGTATGTATTAAGGTTTTAGCTTCTGGTTTAAAGAAGCCAAGCACAGGATATCTCGTCAGCAGTGATTTTAAACGGATGAATGCTGATTGATGTTCTTCTTTCCATACAAATTTAACATCTTGCTTCAATAATTCGTGCAACGGCCTGGCGATGTCGGCAAAATTATAGACAAATCGGCGATAATAAGAGCAGATCCCTAAAAAGCTTCTAACTTGCGTAACGGTTTGGGGGGTTGGAAATTCTAGAACTGCTTCGACCTTCCCTGGATCTGGACGAATTCCATCTTTGTCCACTAAGTGACCAAGAATATTAAGGCTTCTTTGAACAAAACGACACTTTTTATGGTTCAGTGTCAAACCAGCATCTCGTATGCACTGAAGCACCATCCTCAATCTCAAAAGATGTTCTTCGAAAGAGGCAGCGTAGACAATGACATCATCTAGATAACATAGACAGTGCTTCCACTTCATCCCTTTAAGGATACTATCCATCATTCTTTCGAACGTGGCTGGGGCGTTACATAACCCAAATGGCATAACCTTAAATTGGTATAATCCATCCGGAGTAATAAAAGCCGTCTTCTCTCTGTCTCTTTCATCGACTTCAATCTGCCAGTATCCAGACTTAAGGTCTATTGTAGAAAACAAGCTTGCACCCGAAAGGTTATCCAAGGCATCGTCAATCCGGGGTAAAGGGTACACATCCTTTTTGGTAATTTTGTTCAAGCGACGGTAATCCACACAGAAACGCCAGGATCCATTTTTCTTTTTCACCAGAACAACTGGGGATGACCACGGACTCTCCGAATGCTCTATGATGTCAAGCTTCAGCATTTGATCAACCTCTTTTTGAATTATTCTTCTCTCTTCAAAAGACACTCTATATGGCTTTTGCTTAATAGGTTGGCAATCGCCGGTGTTTATCTTGTGTTTTACTTTACTCGAGACTCTTATTTTGTTCTCAAAATCAAAAACATCTGTAAAGTCGTTAAGCAACTTCAAAAGATCTTTCTGTTGCGCCTCACGCAGTTCCGGGTCTACAAGGCATTTGAATTCTTTCACCGACTGTCTAGGGTGCTTCATCTGTTTTACTTCGATTCTGTCAGCATTCTCGTTCAAAGAACTTACCAATCCATCCTCAATATCCGTCATTTCGGCTATACACATGCCAGCTGGTATTATCTGTGGCTGAGAGGAACTGTTAGCAATCCAAATATCTATTTTACCATTCTGTAGTGTGGCTATTGTAGCTGGGACTTTTAGCTGTTTTGTCCATTCAAAATTCTTCATTCCAGTAACTATAACCTTTTCTAAGGTCTGGTGGTCTTTAGCCAAAGCGGAAATCTTTCTTATAGAGTTTCCTGGAATGACAACGTCACTGACCGCATATAAACCAGAATTTACTTCATTCATTTTGAGATCATTTGGAGAGACTTCTCCAATCTGAAGTTCACCTGATCCGCAATCAATAATGGCATCAGTTGCTTTGAAAAAGTCCCATCCCAATATGAGATCATGACTGCATTGCTGGAATACCAAAAATTCGAAAGGTTGCACCACTCCATTCAAGTTCACTCGCAACATGCATCGTCCTATATATAGCTTCTACAACCTTACCACAGGCAGTTCAAAGAATCGGGTTGTGTTCTGAAAACATGGGCTTCCTTAGTTGCGTGCGTAACTGTTCGGAAACTACTGAATAATCAGCTCCTGAATCAACCAAGGCATTAACGATATGCCCATTGACAGTTACGGATACAAAGTTTTTGACTAGTTTAGCAGCCGTGTATACTGGAGGGTTTTCGTTTATTGCGGCCTTACCTCCCACGCAGGTCGCATGCCTTAGTTTTCCTCACTGGACCTAACAGGTGAGCGACGAGATGGAGATCTTGATTGGTGGCGTTGTGGATTGCGTCTAGGGTACGGCGAATTACTTCTGTAACGCTGGTAATTAGATTCAGGATCGCGGCCATAATCAGAAAGAGAGTCAGAATCCCAGCGTTCTGACTGGTCTAATTGTCTTCTTTGTCTTGCTGCGTTAAAAACACGTCGTCTATCACGGCAATATCTAGTCACGTGACCCGGTCGTCCACAATGAAAGCAAATTGGTACGTTATCTGAAGTACGCCAAAGGTCAGTCTTCCTTCCGGTATCCTGTTGAGTTGGTCTGTTTTCTTGTCGAGGTCTCGCCTTGGTCTCCAGGAACTTCCGCCAGTCCTTTGAGTTCTGTAAGGGGAAGGCGTAGGTTTTTCTCGAGAGAGTGGAGCCAAATTGCTTCGAACTTCTTCTCGGATAATGGTTTCTAAATCGCTTGGCTCGTCGTCTATACATGTTGCGATCCGTGGAGTACTTTCTCGATTTCTTCTTTAACAATCCTTCGAATTAGATCGCTTAGATCTCCTTCATTGGCCATTGATATGGGTGTAACATTAGGTAGTCTCTCATATCGTAGCGGCACAACTCGTCTCTTTCTCATGGCATCCACTTCACGGCAACACGTAACAAATTTATCTACTGTGCTAACTTCTCTGTTTATCAGTACCTGGTAGAGATTTTCAGCCACCCCTTTCATGAGATGCGATATCTTTTGATCTTCTGGCATATTTTTATCCACTTTCCTGCATAATGACAATACGTCCTGAACGTAAGACTCATGCGTTTCGCCAGGACGCTGAGCCCTTGTCCTTAATAATCCTTCTGCAAAACTTTTTACGTCCTCAGGCCTTCCGAAAGTCTCTTCAAAAAGTCTCTCGAAGTCTGTCCAACTTTTCAATCGATCTTCATTGTTGTCAAACCACAACCTTGCAGTTCCGCTTAGATAGAACACGACATTTGCAAGACGTACTGTTTCATCCCAATTGTTGTAGTTAGCAATCCTCTCGTAATCATTTTTCCATTTTTCAGCATCTTCGGTATTCAAGCCAGAGAATGAACAAGGCTCTCGTGGCAGCTGATAGGTAACATACATAGATGGGATTGATGATGTTGCCTTGTCTTCCGTTTCACCTTCCGTCATTCTTTTTACAGTTCGGACTCGGCAAGGTAGCAACCCGTATTCTGGAGGTAGCCCTTGGAGCCTTCGACTTTCTCTGATATCCGCCGTTGCCGATGGCTATCGTTACCCGGCGCCTCCACCAAAATGTCACGGAGAAGGAATAAGGCGATGTTATCCAATACACAATTTATTTTGTCGTAGTGTTTTACACGAGCAGCACCACAACTGAAGACCTATCCAGCTGCAGTACTTTTATAAACCTGGTGGAGGGTTCTAGAATAACCACCAGGGGAAAGATTAACATAAATTCAATTTACATAATTTGCAAATGTCCATAATAATAAATAATGAAAGTCATGATTGAATTTAACAAACAAATATCTGGGAGGCTCGAACCCGAGCCACTTGCATTGTAGAGCAGTGCTCTAACCGTTCGGTCACTCAGAGCGTATCAGTTTGTGACAATATATATATATATATATATATATATATATTATATATATATATATATATATATATATATATATATATATATATAAATATATATACGCTTGCAGACGATTTTTCCTCATTAATTTGTATCAGGACCATATTGACGTAGTCATTTTTCCGATTCAAGATTAAGAAGGTTTTACTTTTGTCCAGTCCAAGGGATGCATCTCTCATTCAGATAAGTACAAACTGATTCTTACCCTTTAGCGTGTTTTGTCTGCATATTGCGTACTTAATTCTAGTGTAAAACTTCACAAAGGTAAATTATTACAATTTCTTGCTTGCGATTGCGAGTTTGATTCATTGGCTTCGCTACCCATGCTGCATTCGGGTCCCAAGGAGCATGTCAATATTGAGCAAGATGTTAACCTTAACCACCATGAGGAGGAAATACTACGACAAAAATCGATCCAATATATTCAATAAGTTACAAATCAGTGCAAGTTCTAAAATGTGAAGAATTGTTGAACATTGTGCGGGCCATTTGCAATCTTGTACTATGCTTTTGAAACTTGACTCCAGACAAACCTTGAAAAATGCTTCAAAAGTTCAAAATTGTGGCGAATGCTATTGAGTGTACTAGTAATGAATGTTATGTAGTATTTGTGCTGGTGGGGGGGGGGAGGCTATGTAGTATCTGTGCGTGGGAAGGATGGTATATAGTATTTATTAAGGGAAGGGAGGTAAATTTCAATGCCAACCCAAATCACAAGTCTGGAGAAAAAAACCACTGTGGCGATTCATAAGTCTTCAATATCTCACCATCGGATATGATCTTTATAGTAATAAATGCAGAATCAAGATTTGTTTGAAAAGACAATGTCGAATCATTCGTGTGTCCCTTCAACTCTCCATTACAGCAACGAGTACTATCAAAGGTACTCACAGCAAGGAGTACTATCAAAGGCACTCACACCAGTTCTCCGATGCTACACACCACGATGTCAAATAGAACGTACCGAGGCAGATTGTTATGCGACAGGCCTTTTATTTTTGTTCTAAGGCTCTAGATGTTGTAGCATGATATTTATCATAGGCATATACTAACATATCTGTCCTACCGATCGGTGATGGGACGGGGTTGGCGCAATATTTCCCGTCGGTTTCTTCGTCCCTTAAGCAACCACCAGTTCTATTACAAACTCATTGTGACATGACTTTGTCCAACACGAGCACAGATCATGTCGGAAGCATAATTTCTCAATCCCTATATGACATATAATTATTCCTAAATCAAACTCAGAAACGTGCTTGACTGATTTCCTCTTATTATTTGATAAAACTTACAGAATACTCTCACTCAAAAACAGAGAGAAACATAATTACATTTCTTAAATCGTCTCCTTTTATATAAGACTTGTGTGCTATGTGCATAATTTGCGTGTTCATTATAATGCTAATAATTTACATGAGTTTCCGAAGTATTCGCAATGTGCTAATGTCCCACCTATTAAATGGTAGCTTCATGTCGTCTCATTTTAATGGACAGCAAGGTATTTTGAGCATCGTTTTTAAAAGTATTTTCAAGTATTTTAATCAACTACAACCTTGTGGAATTGGTTTACTAATACGATTATTGAATTATTTGCCGATGCACCTAGATCTAATGCAGTTGAAATGTTAGTATTATATATCTCATACTTATTTTATATTTTTTATTAATTTTTTTTACATTATAAATCCTAGACATTTTTTATATGTGTTTAACAGAAAGATAATTTATTAGAACTCAATTTCTCTCGGATTAAACACTTTTAGGTGTGTGCATATGTTTGTTTGAAAAGCAATGTAAGTCAAATTTATATTATGATGTCTCATAACAACAGAGATGTTATTAAAAGCAAGCTAGTCTATGAACTATCGTCTAAGGCATAGGTTCCCAACCTTTTTTGAACTGGCACCCCTTTTTCTTGTAAATATTTCGGTACCGCCCCCTCCCACTCTAGAGAAACAAGAGTGTACATAATATGTATACATGGTGAAAACAAGAGCTAAATTCTTAAAAATATTCTATTACTAATAGAATATATTTTTTTAATTTAATTTTTTTTCTAAAGCCAGAATTTTTTTACTTGCGAATCTGAAATTGCTATTGCCACAAATATATTTAAATGTGTAATATATATTTTAGTCATAGGGATGCTGTTGGAATTGAAACGCGCTACTGATTTTGTTTATTTCAAAGAGTGGAATAAGAGTTTTGACTTACTTCTTATGAAGACAGGCAGGGGTTTTCATGATATGAAGTAATTCATAATAAAAACTATTGCTTTCAAAAAAAAAAAAATTGACAGTTTCCGCCTTTAAAGAATTTGACGTTCATTCCTGGTTAACATATTTAGTTATGTTTCTTGGATGATATACGTATTGAAATGCAGTCGACGAAACATTTCTCCTATTACTCACAGACAAAGACAAAACACTACAGAAATAAAAAAAAAAATACTGTATCATTCAATTTAATGTAGGTTTGAATGTAATGTAATCTTTAAGTTTTTAATCCACTTTCCGAACTATCGAAATATGTGAATTTCAGTACATGTGATAGAAATGATTTAAATACATGCAATCAACATAAGGTAAACAGTATTAAAGTTTACCTTTGTTAGTACATAATCAGCGTATTTTTTAGTCTTTTTAGACTACTATATTTGGTTAATATGCCCAAGCCCCTGCGTGCCATCTCAACGCCCCCTAATTCCCTCTGGGTATTTTAATGCCCCCCCCCCTGAAAGCCCCAAAAGCCCACAAGGGGGCGTTATCGCCCACGTTAAGAACCTATGGTCTAAGGCATGGATGCCTAAACTATGACTGCTTGAGGGCCGCATTGCAAAAATAATTTTTGTTTCTGGGCCACACATACAATTTTTTTTTAACAAACTGAAATAAAAATTAACTTTATGTGTAGTTTTATAAAAATAGCATAGCTTATTTTTATTATCATGTTTTTAAAATTTGAATTAGATATAAACAGGCACACATTTATTTTAAATTTGTAAAAGTATCGTTTCATTTAGTTTGGATTTCATAAAGATGGGAAAAAATCAAGTTAATGAGATGAATAATTTTACTTTTGTGTTGAACACACAAGCAAATCGATATCGGGTTCTATAGACGAAGTTTGCAATTCTTAATTCATTTTCAAGATGTTTGTCAGTGATTTTTGTCCTATTTTTGTTTTTTGTATGCTTCATTCTTGGAAAGTAACTGTTCGCAAATATAAGTACTGCCAAAAGCTGAAGACATTAATAAAGCATGAGTGTGAAAATGAGGATATTTATCGCGTAGTGTAGGTAATCTTTATAAAACTCCAGAATAGAAACATTCCCAATTTTTTTTCTTTCAGTTGAATGTCACTTTGGAGTTCAGCGCATATGTGCCATTTGTAGATTTGAAGGTAATATTTATTTCTAGATAAAAGGGGGTAGAAAATATATTGAAATACTCTTTGTTTTTTTCGAAAATCTTGAAATCTTCTTTCAAACTCATCAGTTAAATCGAAAATTAATGCAGCATATTTTGCATATTCTGTGCATACATTTCTTTTTTTTTATAAACAAAAACGTGAAATATTTTCATAATTTGTGTTTGAGCCGCATTTTAGACAACACAAGCATGGTCTAAGGTGATAACAGAGCCTGGTGAATGCTAAAGGAAAATGAGCCGCTAAATCGTATATTCGAAATTAATAAGATAAACTTTAATTTATTTGTTGCCGACGTTATCAATTTACTTCATGTCATCATTTCCATCTCTTCAAGACTTCCAAGCCTTCTTATAGCCCTGGAATCATCGGCACACGCATACTATTATGTGAAGGGTTTAAAATTTAAAAAAAATAGTTGAGACGAAAATGTCAAAGCTTAATACTTATACTACATCTCTTGGTGTATAGCGGGTTTTGTGAAAAACAATTCTGTCTTATTCTTATAGGGTCTTAATTTGCATTAGGCGTATTCAGAAAAAAAAATTCTTAAGACTCAAAATTTTATATTTTCGTTGCTTTAATAATAGTTTCATTTGTCTACTAGGTTATTGCAACATTTAATGAAATATATTCCGTGCTATTTATTCACATTTTTCTTTATGAGAACTTTAATTTTGAGACAGCATTTCAAGTAAAAATGAAGATAAAACTGCAACGACTCTCATTTAATAAAAAAGCAAATTTTATTTTTAGAACGCAATACTGATATTACTTTCTTCGCGTGAATTCCTTTTTCTATTAAATTTCTTATTTAGCTTATCGTTTATAATTCACTTTTTTATCAGTTTTATTTTTTTCTCCTCTTGCTTTTTTTTCCCTTTATAGTTTGCTATCACCTTCCAAGGTGTGGACATGATGGATCGTTCAATACCAGCTAAAAATATCGACATAAATATTTATAAAGGGATACTTTGCATTTCTTTTATAAAGTATTTCCAAGAAAACTGTTCAAACGTAATTTAAACAATTTATTATGCGTCATTAAAATATGATACATATTCATCCAATTTTATTTACAATATTTCAAATGTGAGTGTTAAAAAAGGCATTTTACTACAGAACCAGGGTAGTTAATTTGCTTTAAATCAAAGATATTTGTAAATAAATTGAGATGAACTTATAATTCATTTTTTGTTGCTTATGAAAAATTTAATATAGGTGTCGTGACCCTGAGGTTGAGGGAATGAAAGGGTTTGAGGAAGAAGCAGACATGATTTTAGAAAAACTAATTTTAATTAATCTTCAACACTTAACGAAACCCACTTTTATAATTTAACTTTGGGAGCAATAAGAAATCTTAACCCGAACTCAGATAACTAAACTGCTGTTTGTAAGAAATGCAACACCATGAAGGAATCATCAAAATTAAATGAAATTTAATCAAAATATTTATCGATAAATAACTGTCAGATATAAATATTATTGTAGTAAATATTAACAGGTAGTGACAAAAGCCACATTGCATTCCATAAAAAATGTGCATGCCAGATTTAAATAACTATTTTTGCAGTGTGTAACCTTAGAAGAAATAATAAATTCCATTAATGCAGAAACAAAAAAAAATGTTTGAGTGATAAATAAGTACTTCTAAACTTGAATTTCTATAATGTTCCCGGAGATTAATATAGTATACCTAAACTGCTGTTTGTAAAAAATGCAACATAAAAGTATCACCAGAATTAAATGAAATTTAATGCACAAACGACTTGCGTTAGTACAAACAAATGACAAAATTTTCAAAAAAACAAAAAACAAAAAAAATATTGAGTGTCTGAAATCGTTATTTGGTGTAGCTGCCACGCGCTGCAATAAGTGCTGCTATAAGACGGGGCATGGAGTCAAACAGATTTTCAATGTCTGCTTGTGGAAGATAATTCCATATTGCTTGTATGCGCAGCAAAAGTTCGTCTTTTGAAGCTGCAAGACGCGGATCACGAGCGAGAAGCCGACCAACTAAATCCCACACGTGCTCAATATGCGACATATCCGGCGAATAATCAGGCCAAGGGAGAAGTTGCATGTCTTGGGCTGAACAGAAGTCTCGAATAGTTTTTGCAACACGTGGACGTGCATTATCCTGCTGAAAGATAACTCCAGGGATACCTTGAAGGAAGGGAACTATTTTGGGCTGTAGCACTTCATGGACGTACCTGTTTCTATTGAGATTACACTCAATTCGTAGCAAATTGGATCGTCCAAGATACAAAACCGCACCCCAAACCATATATTCGAGTATTAGGCCACTATGTCGCGCGATAACGCACTCCGGAATGCAGCGTTGACTGGTATAGCGTCTAACGCGAATGCGGTCATCATGGTCCCACAAATTCAAGCGTGATTCATCTGAAAAGAAAATTTGGTGCCAATCAACTTGCCAAGCTCTGTGCTCATGAGCCCATTGCAGATGCAGACGTCGATAGTTTGCCGCGAGGGGGATCCTGTATAAAGGCACCCTTGCACGCAATCCACGGTACAGCAGGTGTCAATCGTCGCCCGCTGGCGTCTCCTTCCGTCACCCACTTCCAGTTTTACGAGTCGTTCGGTGCTCGTTGGTCCACTGCTTCCAACCTCGCATTACTGTGGAACTGTTCCACTGCACACAAGCTCTTATTGTGCAATAGGAAAATCCTCCTTTTCGAAGGCCGATAATCCTCCCCCGTTCAAACTCCGTAATTTGTTGGAATTTCTCCTTATTTGGTCGTGGAGGCATACTTAGGTCTCACTAAACGTTCACCACTAACAAATAATCATTAACTATTTTCAACGTCCCGCTACAGCCTTCTATTTATACGCTTTCAGCATCAATTCAGAGGGCGCTGCGCTCGCCACGCATGCGCGGTGGCTCTGAAACACGCTTTACAACTTTACGTAACAGCTATAATTGATATTTGCTGCAAAGTACATTTAATTCTGATGATTCCTTCATGGTGTTGCATTTTTTACAGACATCAGTGTAAATAATCGAAACTACTTATCTTGAATAAAGAATCTTGAATGATTCTTCTTGAAGTCTCCTAGTATACTTAGCTCCAAGTTTGGTTACTTAATCACTTCCTGATGACTTATCCGTCAAATAATTATCTTAAGATGCTCTACCACTAGTCGCTATCTACTAACTCTTGGAATTCATCAATCAACAAACAACAAAGATTAACCATTATATCACATACTCAACAACTATCACTTAATAGAAGCTACATTTGCAGAAAATCAAGTTATCTCTACAGAAAGCGGTTTTTAGTATAACATCACAGTTAAAAAATATTTTCCCCAAGAGGGCCCGAATAGAACCTGTAACATAGGGTGTCACAAAAATAGCACGCAAACTCTGTACATCCAGATGCCTCGTTGAGAGTTCTTAAAAGTTACCCACAGAGCTGTACC
Organism: Trichonephila clavata; assembly: GCA_019973975.1. NCBI lineage: Eukaryota > Metazoa > Arthropoda > Arachnida > Araneae > Nephilidae > Trichonephila > Trichonephila clavata. The sequence goes on along the minus strand of BMAO01009798.1, from coordinate 56,832 downwards.
TGTGTTATCCATAGTTTACGAGAAAAATACAATCAATGAAAATGCATGGTGATGAATAAATGATAACACATGATGGTTCCTGATGGGGCTCCGGTGCATTTTTTTGCTCATGTACGTGATTGGCTATCCCGTTCTCTGGATTGAACATGGAGGTCCAGTTCTGTGGCCACCACGATCGCCAGATCATATATAGTTAAGATTTTTGCCTTGGAACAATATCTAAAAATTAATGTATTCAGACGTAGTGACCACACAAACGGAGTTAGTTGCTCGTCTGCATGCTGCTTATAATTCGGTGGACACCACGTTGCTGCGACTTGTGTACTCATCCATTTCACGGCACGCTCAAACCTTCTTCGATGTGCTCGGCGGACACTTTGAACATCTATCTTTATAAATATTTGCAAATATTACTGTTCATGTTTCTAATACAGATTTGACAGCATACTTTGTCTTTCGTATTTTTCTCGTAAACTTCGAATTGTACAGGTACAGTTCTTTGGGCATTTTTTTTTTGTACTCTAAATGATGAATTTGGCTCAGAAGAGTTTGGGCGCTATTTTTAGGACACCCTGTAGATGTTATTCTCAACAAATCTTTATTCATGTGAAAATTTCAAATCCAGAATTGAAAATATATTTTTAATTTTCGTACTATCCAAAATAAAAATAAAAGATTAATAATTAAAAAAAGAATCTTCAGTTACAATTATCGTTAAGAGATAAGAAATAATTAGCTAAAAGGTCATGTGGTAATTTCTTTTGCTCTCTGCGAGTAATTTTCAATTAGTTTAGCGATCTAATTAGGTTTTTACTTCGAAGAATGAATTTCTCATTTAAATTTGCTTTGGAAGTTTTATGCTATTGAAGTGTGAAATCACAGAATTTTCTCTGATGTATTTTTTTTAAATTCTTGTGGCTCTTATTTGAATGACTAGATCTTAAGGAAAATGCAGTTTCTTTTCGAGGAATTAAGGTGTTGCTTCCGATTCAACTCCAGGAAAAAATAATAATAAACTATAAACTGACAATTTATACATGATGAGATTTTCTTTTCATCTTCCTTTGTCGATTTTATGTTCCTCTTCCTTCTTTTAGAGTTTCTGGGTAATTGACAGTTTTTTTCTAAATAAATGTGATTTGTAAGAATATTTTTTTCTCAAAACATAGCGCTAAGTGAGAATAACTAAGAAGGAGAAAACAAGTCATAATTATGGAAATGATTTTTACATGTAAGACGTAAAGGTCTAATCTCAGTTTTAATTTTCTTTCATGAGTGTAAAATTATTTTCTGCACAATAAAGAACATTATTCTCTTAACTATTTCTAGAGAGAAACTTCCATTTTCATTTAAGATGATGAGAAAAATATATCGAAAATGTTATTCTAAAGTTGATAAAACTAGCTCAAAACTAATTTTAAAACCTGCCAGTCATTTTTTAAAAATAAATGCAATTTAATATAAAAAGAAATAAAAAAAATTTTCATAATTATATTTTTTGCTTGAAAATCTGAACCTTCATTTATTTTTAACATCATTTCAGACAATATTATATATCGTATTGTTTTATACTACCATTTTCCTAAAATTATATCCTCAGTGTAGCTAACTACTTCAGTAGGGTCGCTTTGATATTTTCAGCACTATCGCAAATTTCTTTCTTTAAATGTAAGAATAAATGACCATCATTGACATGAGTCTTGGCATTTACTTTATCAATCCAAGGCAAAAAAATTCTTAATCAAAACGTCCTGCTTATCCAAAAACAATTTGGCTTAAAAATTTATCTCCTTTGACACAAATGATTTCTGGGATAGTCAAAACACTAATTTTAAGCACGCGTTATGGTTTCCGCAAATTATTCAATTTATAATTCAGCGTGTAATTCAAATAAATTGCGTGTAATTTCAAATAAAGAAAGTCTACCCCATTTTAATACAGAAAAATACTTCTTAAAACTTGAGGCAATGATGGATTTGTACAGAGACTGCTTTTGGAGAAATTTCCTCGATCTTCAACTTTTTGTTCTACAACGTTCAAGCTCAATGGGTCTACAATTTTAACCGTTTTGTAATACCAGCTCTCAAGGTATTTTTTTAAGTAATAACTTCTTCCGAATTATACATTTATGAACTCTTAGATTCAAACGAAAGGCAGTTTCCATAAAAGGGAAATATCTGATGCATTTTTAAACACGCATAAATGTCAACTGGATAATGTGTTTCTGCTATAATGTCTTAGGCTTGCCGATAAATGGAGGTGCTTATGTGCATGTTTGGACTTGCAACCACAACACTTCAACGGCTGTATATCAAAATCCTACTGATTTATATAGATACATCACGTATATTTTCTCATATATAATTTGTATAAAAAATTACATCATTATTATCGTCACAGCTTTGATATTTTTACTAGAATGCCTCCAAGACTTATTCCTCGAGTTCAACTATTGAACCCAGAAGTCAGTACTAATGTTTTTAGGTAATTAAAAAATTTGAATCCTTTACATGTCATTTAACAGACACGAAGTACATTTAATAAAAAAAAATTATTTACAATCACTTTGATAATACTTCATAAAAATAAAATATTGTACTTATTAAAGTAACTGCGCATGCGCAGATAGTGGAAAAAACTAGTATTGAAGATTTTAATGTAATAAATTTTTTCTACTTACAATCTATACAGATAATCAATCCTTTTTTCCAAGTATATCAGAGCTTCTTCATTTTTTACAGCAAGGCCTCCTTGGAATACTGCAATATTATATAACGTAAAATAATGCTACTGTAAACAGTTATAACAAAACGGCTACTATTAAAATCATGAAAGTATAAAAACTTACGGGCAATTTGGAAAATATAAAATCATACGGGACACAATACAAAAACATTGGAAAACATGACTTAAAAAAAGAACTGTTAAATATAAAATTGTTAATTTACTAATATTGTTGTTAATGCGTAAGCCAACAAGGTTGGAAATACAATTTTATGTAAATAATTTTTCTATGTTTTATTATTGTATTATACTTTTTCAGAATTTAATTTTGAGTTTCTTAAGACAAAAACATCTTATGGGTTACCTTTTATTCCACTCCTAAAAACATTGCTTTGAATTATATATTGAATCAAATGGAAATAATATATTTATCTATTTCATCAAAGTTATGTAGAGAGTAAAAACCCAAAGATGACTGGTTGTCGAATTTTTCTATTATATTTAGCATAATATCCTTTCATGAAATAACTTTAATTTGCATTCTATTGATTACACGTTTATTTATTTGTTGCCGTCTATTTCTATTATTAACTAAACATTGTTTTTTTAAAAAATAATTTTTAATATTTAAGAAATCTTTGAATTATTTTGGAAAAGATTATCCACACTTATCATTATATGTCGAGACCCCAGAAAAATATCTTAAGTTTTTCTTCTAAAAGGTATAATTATTTCTTAACAAATGACTAATTTATATCTCTGCACACGCATTGAATAATTATTAAATGATTCTTTAAACAAAATATGTTCATTTGGGAATAAATATTAATATGCTAATATAGTATAGATAAAAATATATACTAATTTAAGAAAATAGGCTTGATAAAATATCTTATTGAAATTAAGCAAGTGCAAAGCTCACATAAGGAAAATGAAATGATTAAATTTTCAAAGTGATAGGGTAGCAATTAAACAAAAAATGCTATAAACAATAATTGTTGAACTACCTCCACTGCAACGATGCTTGTATACATCAATATAAGGAAGAACAAAGATCCTTAATTTTACGACGCATTCTGCTTGTAGATTAACTTCTGCTCTTTATCAGTGACACTTTTGAATGCACGATTCTTACGGTCTACCGTATAACATACATAACCTTTTGCAAAAACGTCTCGTTGCCATGAAGGCTAAGCAAGGTATCAGCAACACAGAGGCAATCAAACATTAATTTATATTAACCATAAAGGCTTTAGCATGTCCTTGCATTGATAAACTGATAAAGTTAAGAGAGTAGGGTACAGCACACGTGTGACGTTAATAAAAAATAAAATACAGGGTGGTCCCAAATGTATGGTACAAACTTTAAGAGTAGGTACAGGAAATTGTAACAATCATTTATTGCATAGGAATGTATAGGCGCGCGCAAGTGACGCGGTGAGGCAAAAATACAAAAAAATAAGAGACATGAGGAAAGATGAAGTGTTAATTAAAAGCGTCGTTGACAAATGTAATGTTTACAATAACTCTGTTCAGCACATTAGCTTTGAAATCCGACTGCAGCTCAAATTACTGTACCACGCATTTCCAGTTGGAGTAGAAAGTCTGCCGGATTCAAAGCTTGTAGTCGCTGAAAATGGAAGAGATGCAAGCGAGTTTCGTTTAACACTCTACAAACAGTCTAATGATTCACATTTACGTGATGAGCAACAGCTCTTATACTTGACTCTGTTCTATCAGCCACAACTTTCTAGATGCTTTCTGCCAGGCTTGGACTGCGTACAGCTCTTCGTCGACCAGTATCATGTCTGGTGACGTGAAACGAACGTGTTTTTCATGAAGTTTACGACGTAACCGCTGAAAAATTCTCTGTTACAGAATTTGTCGATCAGGAAACTGCGCGTGATACATTCATAGCGCAGCTCTGTAGTTACCATTTGCACGACCGTACATGCAATGCATGTCTACATAAAGTCTCCCATCGTAGATGTCAACACAATTGCGAAAGGTGCTTTCCCTTGCTGAGATGCATCGGTGGCTAGACATCTACTTCCCCTTATCAGCAACGCAACCAACCGATAACTTAATTTTCTTTCCCTTTATTTCCCCTGTTTTCCCTTCACCGCGTCACTTGCGCCCATATATTACTGTACAATAAGTGATTATTACAATGTACTGTATCTACCCTTAGAGTTTGTACCATGAATTTGGGAACACCCTGTATATTATGAGGCCTGGCATTACTTTGTTGGAAAATTGTAACAGATCGATGTGTCAGAAAGAGATAAAGCAACCAATCAATGACAGATCGTAGAGCTGTTAAAATTTTGCTTGGGATGACTAGTCAACCTGATATACCATAAGTGGCAGCAATTTATACCATCACTAATAATAGCTTTATACCCCTAGGAAAATAGGTAGATTAGGCTACTGAATCCGTCCTCTGCATACTTAGATCCGAGAATCGTCGTCATTCTATTCAAGAAGTGGTATTTCACCGACAAAAACTATCCGAAGATTGTTTAATTGATGCCATAACGATCCGCCACGGCACTTCTCTAGATGAGTCTGCCAAATATCTGAGGTTAACGCCTTAAAGACCTATAACATAACTTCACCAAAGTCAAACGCCTCGAGTTGATGGAAATCCTACAGGTAGTATGACAGAAGTTATAGCATATAGGACAGTGGAATACGATGGCGTTTGGCTTTCTTAAGCTTTTCGCGCAATCATTCGAATTGGTCTCGCGTTCGGACTGTATTTGACTTTTCAAATAATTCTACTGATGAGATCCATGTACCAACTATTATTACTAGAAGTTTATACAGTCGTTTCAATAAAAAGCAAATAGCAATTTACTCTTTAGTAAAATCAGCTAGGTTCGCGTATCCTCACTTCCTGACAATGCTCAAAGTCATTCTGTACCTATGAGTAAATGAGTTTTGCCTTACGTCGAATAATAAAGTAACACGGATCAATTCGCAACGAACCACACAATATTGGAATCATAGTGAAGTAACGAGGAAGACACATGAGCTGTCACTTTTTCTAACTTGCACACCACGCCAGTGGAAAGACTCTGAGTCTCGACAGATTGAACATGCATCAGTCCCTCTTCACGACGGGTCGTCTGGACTCGAACTCATGACACTCTAGTCACAAGTCCATGGCCATGACCACTAAGTTACCGTGGTTATCCAGTACATATGAGATTTTTGAAAATATTGTAATGGTATTATTGTCTGATGTTTTTAAAAATTGGAAAAAGTGTATTGTCACTAGGGATTCCAATACCGGGATACCGAATACCGGTATTTTGAGCCATTTTTACAGCTGCGAAATACCGGTATTCACAAGTTTAAATACCGGTTTTTCGTATTTATTAGAAATTTTTAAAATTGTTTCTTATATGTTCAGAGATCGCCAACATAGCAAAATGTTATGCGTTTTTGTGTTTATCTTATAGTGTTAATTATTGCACCATGATTAAAATATTTTTATAAATGAAATAATTTTACGCCCATTTCAGAAGGTGAAGATATTAAACGTCTTTATTCCGCTCATTCCGTTGTTCTTATTTTTATTTTTCCTAGCTGGTTCTACATTTCTAAGGCAACTCATTGAATCCATCATTTGATTTTTTCATTGCCAGATACGACGGGATAAAATACTATTAATCTGAGGGATTTAGAGGTAAATACTGGGGAAAAGTACATCTCGCATTGTTAACAGTACCACCAACTAACTAGCTTAAATGCCGAAAGAGCTTTTTCGACACCTAGTAATTTTTGCACAAAATTATGATCCAGGCTTAATGACAATACAATTGATGCATTATGTTTTTAAGAACATTTCAAAATTTTTTAATCGTACCACAGACTGGGTGTGAATAGTGATATTTGCACTTAATTCTATTTAAATAAATAAGATGTTCCTTTATTTATTTTTTTCTGATTCTTTATATACTGTCATAACTTATAAGTTACAAATTATTTCTTGCGCTATTTACACTCTCTAATAAAACTGGCAAGTAAAACAAACAAACACACATGTGTTTTTCTTCTTTTTCTAAAAATTCTGATACCGGTATTAAAACTTTATCCCGGTATTACATTCTAAGAAATACCGAATACCGGTATTGAACTTTTGGTCCGATATTGCAATTCCTAATCGTCACTGATGAGAAAAGACACACCATCTACTATTATTATTTGTTTAATGTAAGGCTAACTGCAGAGGGTAAATGCGTGTTATGACCTAAATTAACGTTCATTCTCTGGGAATTATACGAAATTTTTCACTGGGAATTTCTAGATAATAAAATCGCTTTTTCTCTCTCTATTTTTTTTTTGTGCGTGTGTGAAAGAGTGTATTAACATTTTTTTTCTTTAGCTTCTAATCCTATATTTTACGATTAATTTTTAAACTGTACATTGCGTACACTAATCTTGGAAATTTAAAATTAAATTAGGCAACATTTAGCTTTTTCTACAGTACTCAATGTTAAAAAGTGTGCTCATGAAAAAAAAGTAATTTTTTTCATTGCAAAAACACAAATTAAAACGAGTTCATCTCGTTTGAAAAAAAATGGTAAATACTTAAAACTGCGCCACTTAAACTGAATTATCTTAAGAAATGTTGAGAAAATGTTCTTTGATATTTAAGTTCTTTCACAACATCAAGTGTAATTACCGACTTTTAATGTCCTTAACTACTAATAATCTTTTGTTATGAGATTTTGTTCAAAGATTTTATTTCATTCTACAATTTAATTACGTATAATTAAGTTGGGAAAAGAAGACACTGGAGGATTTTTTAACTTCGAATAATTTCTTGAACGCTAAATAGAGTGGTTCTCTGTGAAAACTTTCTTTCTAATGGTTTCTTCTGTAGTATCTTTTTTTAATTTTATTCTCTTGTGCATTTTCTTGTTTTTAATGACCTGCATACTTTGTATTTGCGCTTGAATTTGTTGAAAGAATGAACTGTAAATGACCTAATGCTTAGAATGGCTTTAATGATTCTAAGCTTTTCCCGAGCGGAGCTCGGGCAGGCGAAACGTACCATTCTGGCTCATCCTGAGTGTAACTCGGGCTCTGTGAAAATTTACACTGTGCAATCGGTCTTCCCGAATTATTTTACATATGCTTTTTATGGCTTAGAACAGGAGTACTCGAACTTTTTTTTCTGCCGGGCCGCATACATATGTTAGCTATTTCACGCGGGCCGCAACATGAGGATTAATTTGGCGGGAAGGGGGAGAAATGCTTTAAAACCAAGATAACATAGAAAATTTAAAATGTGGAAGTTTATAAAAATATTAAAACTACCGTTTTGCTTTTCGAACTATTATTTTTTTATTTTTGTCACTGAATTTTTCTAAATTGGAAGCATTTAAGAATCACCCTTTCACAATATGTGTATCAGTAAACGGTTTCATATGATTACCAATGATATAACAAGTTTCATAGGGAGCCTTTGCTATCTCTCATTGTGACATTACCACTGACTAAACCCTTTTTTGCTGTTGTAAAAATTATTCAAAAAAGCTTTTTTATCATCTCTCGAAAGAGGTTTCGGAGAAAAAGTGTCACCAAAAGATTCCTGTTTATCGGTATTTTTTAAATACACTTTCGTGACAAATCAAACAATTACTGAGCCATGCTTGTTTTTCCCTACAAAATAGTTAATTTTCCAATCGTCTTGAAACAATATAATTTCTTCGAATATTTTTCGCTTGCAAGATATGAAAGATAAATAAAAATTAGTTCCTCTCATAAAAAAATTGGTTGCTACTCCTCTGTTGTTTATTATCACTAATCGAAAGAAAAAAATCAATTCGCACCCATACGACATCGACAGTAAAAAGAAAAACTGATATATATTTCATTTTTTAACAAAGAATTTCCCACTAAATTTTCATAAATAAATGAATTTCTCGGAGCAATGGGCCATGAATGGGCCACTTAAAAAGGCCTGATGGGCCACAGGTTGAGTATCGCTGGTTTAGAATAATTGGAAAGTACCACTCTGGGGAATTTTCTGTAAAAAGGGGGCGTTATTCTGCTGAGCATCCCTCTTTACGCTTGTCTGAAAGACACTTTATGGACTACATTACCCCAACAGAGAAGACAAATCCAAGACGACAGTGCTCATTTGCTGCTAAAAGAGAGACAGTAAAGGAAAGAATGTAAGAAGAGAACAAGATTCTACTAACCAGATTGCGATGTTGGGTTATGTGCAGTACCGTATTTTCGAATTTATCATACACAGTCAAGTTCTGATTAATAATTTCATGGTAATTTATGTAAATGCAAAAATTGTAAAAAAAATAATAAAAAAAATTGTAGTGTCAGTTAAAAGTTAGGTATTCTTAGCTTTATATTTATGGTTGCTGTGAATTGACTCCAAAGTCTAATGATTCCTGCCGTACAGGAAATCAACTTTACAGGTAAATTATTGATTTATTTAAATAGATTTTTTTTTTACATGGAAATTTTGTATGCGAATGGTGCTAGTATGTTTAAAAAGATATGCATGTGTGAAAATATGCATTAAAAATTTGACATTTTTTTATCCATAATACAGAAATAAAATGAGCCTGAAAGGGTATAACACCTTGACAAAATTAAAACCAAAAATATAATAGTTTATCAAATCAGCTCAGTTTCAAGACTTTAATAAGTTTTATCACTTATGATTTTACTTTTACGAATTTTTTTATTCTTTTTAAATAAGAAACAATGTATTTCAAATATTAATTTGTGGCGGATCTATACGCGTCCTTCAACTAATCCTCTTAAGAATTCTATGGGGCCAGCAATTTTTAACCAATCTTCTCCTAAAAGAAGGAAAAGTGATATGCAAATTAAGTTTATTATATATATGCCTACTTCACGAGTTAAAGAGTTAGTGAACTGTGAGGGGATTAGAAGTGATGAGAATAGTGAATAGTTACTGAATTGGCAGTGATGATAATAGGTAAACAAAAAGTAAGAAAGTGGTAAGTTTTGCTAACGAGAGGTGGCAAGTTATTTACAAGGTGAAGATTACCAGAAATGGTTAAAAGTCCTTGTGCAAAAGATTATAGCCAGGAAAATAGAATTAATTACAATTGATTATAAGACGGCCTAAAGTCAGTTACTGTCAATTTTACATTAAGTTAATGTTTAGATTGTTAAAGTAGTAATGAGGAAATTAAATACATAAGCACGGTGTAAAGTAATATTAAAGAAGAGCCGTGGTATTGAACATATTCTAACCAAACGCGAATCTCGTCTCTCTCTCTCTCTCTCTATTACTGGACGGAATTATCTTATTTATAGTGTTATTTGAGTTTGAGTTGATTATAGTGATAAATAACATAATTGAATTCATCATGTCGTATGATCCTTTAATTCCTTCCATTCCTTTAGCTGGGTCACAGGGTAGAAGGGATTTTAAATAGTTTCAAGTTTCAATCTTGAGTACAGGTTTTTACGTTACTTTTTTTAAACATAATATTTAATTACTTGACTAACTTATATGTATCCAAACACTAGATGTATCCCATTAAGAAACTTAATACAGTTATTGCTTAAAACACTTCTTAAATCTTCAAATAATTTTTAAATACTGTTTTTTCAAGAGATATACGTATGCTTTAATGTTCTGAATTATTGCCCAATAAAATTTTTCAATGCCAAAAGTAAATTGCACCGCGGCGAAAAGGAGTCATAATTTACAATATTCATTTATAAAAAAAGGATTATAAAAGTATTTTCTGATTGAATGCAATTGAATTGCGTTTGTTTCTTAATGGTTAAAAACTAATGCTTCACAGTTATGATTAAAATATAGGGTTGAAATAAATGATCATATTTCGTCCTTTACTTCTAACTTAAACAGCGCATAGCCGATGAAGCATAGCTGATGGCACGAAGGTAAAAGTTAAAAACGTTGGCTATAGTATCTTTAAAAATATTCTTCGTTGTTCGTACAACTTATCTGGTTTGCAAAAAAGGAGGATCTCTGACTTTCCTGCCATGAGCGACTATATATTGGCACTAAAGTTTATGAACTTTTCGTAAACTCACATTGTTATGAAAGGCAAACATCAGTTGTAACAGTGTAAGAAAAGACATCCTACAATTGAATCACTAATGCTACCAATGGTTACCAAACCTTTTTTTCTCATAGACCCCCTTGCCATGTTTTTAGGTTTCAGACCCCTGCTTACCTAATATTGAATTTTTGCAAATTAATCGGCTTAAATGTCTTTTTAACAATTTACTTAAAAAGAACTACTTTCTTTAAAATAATTAAATTATTAACTGTAATGAAATATAGTGTTTAAGACTAAATAACATAATAATCAATTAAATTTAAATTTAATTAATACATAAAATAACTAAACAACAAACAAATGCTTTTTATGAGAGGGATGAATCTGGGGCTACAATAACAAATTTTGAACATTTGGTATCAATCTTGTCAGGTTTAACCTTAAACCTCTTCTGTTAATTATCTTTTTAGTTAGTAAGTATTTTTCTGTCTTTTTAGTTTTGAAGATTAGCAACCGAGCTGAAACTCCTTTTCACTAGGAAAACCAATTAAAATTTTTCTCATGATATTCCATAATTTGGGAAGAATAATTCTCTTTTTAAAACCAAAATTGGGAACATCCGTTTCTAAACTTTATAAGATCTTCATTAGTGCCTATTCCAGTCAACTCATATTGTAACATTACATTATTTTTTTCAATGTGGCCATATGAATTCATTGCCTTCTGGTATTATTATAAATAAAGCATTCTCAAACCTAGTTTCAAAATCTGAATAAAAGGCATTTAAATATGGAACGTAGGTTAAAATATCCTGACAGATTGGGAAAAATTGAGAAAAATCACCACCTCCAATATCATACCTCTTTAGCTTAATTCTAGAAAGAAACGCCAGAAATTGTTTTTGATGTAATAAAATTTATGCTGTCATCTTGTAACTGAAAAGTAACCTCATTAAATATAGTAAACAATTCTGTTAAATAGGTGAACTCTGGTTTTCCTTTGATTAAATTTTCTTTCTTAAAGTCACAATCTAGTTTAATGAAAGCTACTGTCATAGACCCCAATTTACACCTCATGGACCCCAAAATTATTTTTTCACTGACGTGGACCCTCTTCAGGTCGTTGTAGACCCCTAGGAGTTGAACCACTGTGTTAAACGATCTAAAGTACTTCCAGATGTATGTTCAAGACAAACACTTTACCAAATCCTGCTATAATGAAACTCCGAAGTAGTCAGAGTTTCAGATGAATGAAACAGTCATTACATCCTTTCTGATGTGGTTGAATAGGTGGTTTCAATTATCGGAGCATTTTCAGAACTGCTGGTATTTGTCAATAGGTTACCGTTTCCAATAAGTTCTGTTTTCCTCTCTTTCGAACGGATAGACATTCACATTTAAAATGAGAAACGCCTCACATCTGTTGCAATCTTGCTGGAAGTACACAATATGCTGATTCAGTCTTATGATGTGGGGTTTTTTTCACGGCATTATCTGAGTTCTCTCATACTTAGAATATATACTGAATTAATTGGGTTGTAATCCATTATTGCCACTCCTGTACACTCATTCATGTTGATTGTACTTTCTCAGAAGGATGTAGTCTTTCAACAGAAAACTGTTATGTGTCTCATATCCAGAATTACCCAGAATTGTTTAGAAAAGCATAAGGAAATCTTACAAGTACCTCTCTGGTCTCTTATAATTCAACAGATTTCAATACAACCAACCATCTTTGGGATCCTCTCAATGTTTGCAGTATTAACACTCCAAAATACATACTGTCGCTGTTGTCGAACGATAGGGCTTAAGATATCTGCGGCAACTTTCTGCAATTTTATTGACTCTCTAACGTGCGATCAAGTTGCTATTCGTGTTATAAAAAAAAAATGGCGGTTATTCCAAGTATTAGCAGTATAATGCAAGTAGCATAATAATGGCCTCGATCCTGTATTTAAAAGAAATGAAAAAGAAAAGATTTTATCTCCATTCAAGAGTTATTTTTAATATTCTGTTTTAAGTTGTAAAATTTTTTAGTCAGAAAATATTTCATTAAATAAATTTATTGCAAATTTTCTTTTTCGTTCTTTTTTTTTTTTGCTTCACAAAAAAATAAGAGCAATTATATTTTTTTATCATTAAAAAAACTAAGCTTTACAGAATGTTTTTTAATTTAATACATAGTTAATAAACCAAATCTTAATAAATAATTTTTACGATAATGATAATTACACTCTTTTTTGAACATTAATCTAATATCTATTAATTAAAAATTAAAAATCTTCATTGTAAATTACAGCTGTTAGATAAGGGTTTCAATGTCAAAAATCATATTTTTATAATTAATGTTTTTTTTTTAATTTTTAAAGTTTTCACGAAAAAATACACTATTTAACATTTTTTTCTTACGCAACGCGTATTCTTTATTTTCTTTTTTAAGAATTTAGTTTTTATTCCTTTTAACTTACTGCTGTTTTCTCGAAATACTAATTTTGTGATGGTTTTGAAATCGCCAATCATCAAACTGTGTGAATCGTTTTTTTTTTTTTAAATTAACTTACAAAGATTAAATTCATCTATAAAGGTCTCATATTATTGTAGTTTTGAAATGGGATTTAGAAATCTGGATATATCCACAAAACACAGAAAATAATTCAGTCATACACACAGTATTATAAATTAAACTTCAGACAAATGTTTAAATATATGAAATTACTATTGACTCCACTTTTATTTATCAAAACTCTTTCATATTTCAATAAATGTTTACAGTGCTTGAAATCTAAGCTTATTTGTATGTGATTTAAATTATAGGAAAGTTCAAGAATCAGAATATGCGTCAAAAACAGAAAAACTAGAGAACATATTGGATTTAGATTTACTACTATATTTCAAATAAATTATATTTAATATACGCATGCAATTATTACCGAGATAATGTAATAATTGGAATCTTATAACTAGCTTTCAGCAATTTTTTGTCTTTTCTTCTCAACAACTACTTATTTATTTAACAGAGTATACTCTTTACGTTAATTAAAAATTTGTTTTCTCATTGAAAGGTGCATATATAGCAAATAACCGTATTTTTCAATTAGGTTTAATCCTTAATGTATGTCAAATTATTTTTAGCTCAATATTACTTATCATAGCATCACATGAAACAAAACATTGCTTTGCATTGTACATTTCCAATAATTTGTAATATAAATGAATTATTTAGATAATTACTTCTTGTAATTATCGAAAATATGAGATAAACCTCGTAGAAACTTTCAAATAAGAGTTTATTTTTACAATGCATATTCAGTGGTAAAAATATCAATAGAGTTAAACTAGAATATCAAAAGAACAAAATTTTTCGATATTTGACGAGTAATATTTCAGAAAATGCATCTGTTTATTGTTCCGAAAGAGGAGTAGGAAATATTGATAAATTCTTTTGTAAAATAGGTTATTTAAAAAAATATCGTGTATCATATGGATTAATAGTAAAAATTCAAATACGTTAATTTGTGCTCTGTAGCTCACTAAGCATTGAACGGAATTCAAAAGCATAAATACAAAAACAAAAATTAGACCATACTATATATTTTTAATTTAATTTATTTTTTAATTGGATTAAGTAATTAAAAATACGGTTTTTAAGGATGTACGAATAATGTTTGAAATAATGCCATGCATTTTCTAATTCCGTTTTTCGCCTTGAATAATAGGAAATGTTATATCAAAATGGTTATTTATTACGCTATTAAGTATTTTATAAGGTCAGTAGTTCAAGGATTCTTTTAATTCAATATCTTTTATATTTTTTGCCATAAAATTATAAGTTATATGCTTAGCAGCTTGTGTAGATGCCGAGGGATTTTCTTGACTTACAAGTCTATCATTGGTTTACATTACATTAATTACTCTGACATAGCAAAATAAATGTAAGTTTCAGGGTAGAAATTTGTAAGAAAAGATATAAATGTCGTAGGCCATGTTATAACGATCACGATAACGTCATCAGAGACACAATTTATAAACCATATTATATAAAAAGGTACGAATTTTCGTCGTTGATATGAGAGACGTATTTACACAATAAGAAACGGCCTTAAATCTTAACCAGGTTATTCAAATCCTTAAATAACCAGTAATCAAAAGGAGTTTTACGTATGGAGTAACTGCTTATCTTGCGAATTCTTGGGTTAAAAGAGAAAACTTCTATACTGACCTACCAGAGCCTTTTTACAAACGAACCGCCTTTAGTTGATTTCAATTTCTTGTTGAGGTGCTCTAATCTAGGTAACTCCCTCTCGCTCCTCTATCTCTCCACCTTCCCATTTACTATTATTCATCTTAAACAATAAGACTCCTTTGCATATATCACAGTTCTTTCATATCACGGTTTCACTATTGTACTAAAGCTCATAATAAACATGGTACAAAAACAACACTAGACGTTAATTAAGGGTAAAACACACGTGGGTACACGTGGGGTACACGTGAAAACATCTTACAAAATTAATTGCATACCATTCATACAAATTATCATACTGAGGTAAGCTATTGTTCTTAATAAAAACAATAAAATGTAATTTGAAAGGATGCTTCTGCGTGGTTACAATGGACTATATAATCAGATTTATAATCATTTCTAGAATTTTCCTTCGTTCATGAAAAAAAATTGTATTAATTTAACTGCGCAACATCAACATTTAATAGCGCTTTTGGTTATTGCAATGATTGTTTTGAGGCATTATTGTCGAATCGCAAATTTACATAAGATGCCATGTTATGGGGGACTAGATTCTAAGTACTAATATTTCCTTCAAGATTCATCTCAAAGGAAAGGTCCATTTCGAATAGTTTGGATTAAAGAAGATTTTTCAAAACTTTTTTGTTAGGTGTTTAGCAATCTTCAAATTAAACTCATTACAAGTTTGGTCCATAAGAACTATTTTTTCCTGTATGAGATTCATCATGAAGTAAGCAAAGAAGGGTTTTCTTGGCAATTTTTATTGTTTTCGTTGATATGCTTGCACACTAAGCATAAAATTGATAATAATAGTTTTTAAATTCAAAAACTGAATTCAATTCTATCTTATTTAGGAAATAACGATATACGAATAAAAGTTAATAAAAAAACAACAATAAACCAACTATTTTCTTCTTAACACTAGATATCTTTGTCGGTTACTAATTGTTTTCTTGTGATTGATGGCAAAGCAGATCCAAATGATTATCAGTATTTTTAAATGCAATTGGACTCTTCATAGGATTAAATAATTATTTATCAACAATTATAATTGTTCTGATCAATAAATATCTCAAAACATTAAAAAATAATTTTTCTAATTAATTTATAAGCACTTTTTAATCCTATTGGCAAATAATTCCAAAATACAAATACGCCAACTCTTCTGAATTTTGTTTTCAAATTTAAATCGATCTTTGGGATGATTAAAGTGATTTAATATTTCATTGAAATTGTAACACTTGAAAAAATTAGACGGCGATTTCTTACAACACACAAATGCATCAGCTCTTTTACACAGCGTGTTTTCAAAGTGACG
This sequence comes from Trichonephila clavata, assembly GCA_019973975.1. NCBI lineage: Eukaryota > Metazoa > Arthropoda > Arachnida > Araneae > Nephilidae > Trichonephila > Trichonephila clavata. The sequence continues at coordinate 40,503 of BMAO01009798.1, read as the reverse complement.
TTAAGACTCTAGCTCAAAACTCGTCACCGTCTACCACGAATTTGTAACCATGGCCACTGGGCAACATCGGCTACAGAGAAAAGGATTAGTTCTTATAAAGGTCAACTGCATAAAGCATTGAAATGAGTAACTAGGAACTAGTATAACCATATTTCTTTATAATTACTAGCATTTATGCTGCCTCAACTTTATGTATAACACTCGAAATGTGTGACACACAAACTACACAAATGAAACAAGTATAACATAGTCAGGTGAAACTGTAACCAATTTTGCTATGTTTTGTTGTTACTTATGCCACTGATTGACAGTATCATCAAATCGAGATCCCTGTTACTCATAGTGGTAAGGGGCTAGTAATACGCCAGTCGTTAGGCCGTAGCTATGAGCACCATACAGGTAACAGTGCTATTTGTCTCGATGCCGTCTCAATTTTGATTAAAACACCATGGAGGTGGCCAGGGACCTCCCACCTGTCATCCCCTTCCACCAACCACACGAGAGGACTTGCGGATCGACTGCTATATAGAGTATCTCCCTGCCGCAAAGGGGCACTGTACATTTTCAAACATCCATGCCTTCTCTGGGATTTGAACCCAGGTGTAATGGCACAGCTACCAGCATCACTAACAACTGGACCGGATGGGCGGCGTGTTTTGCTTTAAGTAGATGTAACTGAAATTTAGTTGTCTTTTAGAGAAATTAAGAAAATCGCTTAAATGTGTTCAAGTTTAATTTTATTGTGTTTTTATTATTTTTTTATAACAATACACGATAGTAACTTATAACAAAATATTATGAATGTTCTTTAACACATAATTAATTTCTAAATAGGTATCTGATTTTCACAGCTAAATTCCTCATCTAACACGATAATTCCTAACACATCATTCCTAAAAAAACACGATACGCATTATTCTAATTTAGTATTAAAATTTATTTCAATTTGAATGGAATATAGATTTCCATTACATTTTGTAAAGAAAACAACCCCAACTTTCACATTTATTTTCAATTTTTGGAATTTATCTATAATTTTTGTCTGTATGTTTGTGCTATCAGTATGAAGAACATATTCCTTACACACCACAATTAGTCACTAATTAATGTTTACATTTAAAATGTGGACATCCTCATACATGACATAAAATGATTGTTGCTCCCTTTAGATTTCGATTGGTTTTGGTTATTCATACTATAGTAAAAGTAAAGCTTCCATTAATAATCACAGTTTTTTTTTTGTAAATTAAATCTAGACCATTTAAAATAGCTGTTAATTAAACAAAAGGCAGGATAAAAATTTTTTTAAAAATATTTTTTTAAGTAAATATTTTAAAGCCTAATCAAATATTTAAAGATGTTTAAACATTTTAATAGCATTAATACGTGCGTTACATTAGACTCATTTGTTTGTTTTGAAATGTATTAATCATAATTTTAAAAAACACTCACGACACTACCTTAGAATAGTCAGTAATATGTTTTAAATAGCTTATCTTTCATTATTTATCTTTTCGTTTTCAGGCAAATTATTTTTAAATGAATATGAATGAAGCTTATATTTTTCACGAATATTAATCTTCGCGTCACATTATTCCTTTCCAAACTGTTTTATGTATCGTAAAGGACATATATCTCAAAGCACGTAAGATGTAAGGCTTTATTGTAATTAATAATGAATCTTTCTTGCTTACAGGTCTTGGCAGCTTGCAGCATTTTTCATTTCTACAATAAACAAAAATTATGTATTTAATTTTAAAGAAGTTCTATTCTACAACGCAATGCTTGCAACACTTTGAATGAATGTTTGCTGAGAAAAACTAACACATTAAAACACAATCCAATTACATTTGAATTATAAAATAATGTTATCTAATATGTAAATAAAATTACATGCAGAAAATGAAACATGAATATTTAAGATGTAATAAATTTTTAAATGCTTGTGATTATCAAGTAGGTGTTGTTTTTTGAAAATTGAAAAGTATCTAAAAATATTTTAATCAAAATTAAATTATTTCTGTAAAATGCGAACTCATTAAAAATACTATAGGTTCCTTAAAAATTTCCAATTCATTTATATATTTTAATAATTACTTTTTGTTTTGAAGTATAAATGTGTGTTACGTTTTTATATTTTTGGAAATATTTTTCTGTTATCAAAAAGTGTGAATTATTAACTTAATGTCATGTAAGTTATGTAAGTCATCCAAATAATTTTTTTTCATTCCTTTCAGGAAACATGATAAAGTTTTTTTCTCTCTAATTTTAAAGAAAAATTTAACCTATTTTTTAAAAAAAATATTTTTTAATTATTTATATATTTTTTTATTTTGTTCAATTATGTAATAGAACAATCTAAAATTAATACGATATATCTAAAAAAGTTTTTATTTTCTTATCTCGTTGATGTATTTTTGTTTTTAATACTTAATTTCTGAAGTACTTGATTTATTGAACATGAAAAATCTATCTATCTATATCTCTCTATCAGTATATATCTATCTAAAAATCTACCTCTCTATATCTATCTATCTAAATCTACTATCTATATATACTATCTATATCTATCTATCTGTATTTATCTATCTATATCTATTAATCTATTATATCTATGCATCTCTCTATATCTATCCATCAATCTATGTCTATCTGTCTATATCTATCTATCTACTAATCAACATATTTGTCTACTTATCTATATATCGACATCTATTTACCATTTTATATGTATATATTTCTGTCAATCTAAATGTATCTATATCTATCTACTATCAATAAATCTATTTCTATCTACCTATCAATATATCTATATCTATCTACCTATCTCAATAAATCTATTTCTATCTAACTACCAATATATCTATATTTATCTACCTATCAATATATCTATATATCTATATCTACCTATCACAATACATTTCTCTATATCTCTATCTACCTATCAATATATCTATATTTATCTACCTATCGATATATCTGTATATATTTACCTATCAATATATCTATGTATATCTACCTATCAATATATCTATATATATCTACCTATCAATGTATCGAGATATCTATATCCACCTATCACAATACATCTCTCTATATCTATCTACCTCTATCAATATATCTATACCTACCTATATATCTAATTCTGCCTATTTTTTTATCTTTCTCTCTCTTTATATATATACTTATATATTTTTAATTTTCGTGTGTTACTCTTGTTAACTATTTCAAAAACTCGAAAAAAATTATTATTCAATATGCTAATATATACAACACACATTTTCAAAATGTGCTCATAAAGCAAAAACTTCGAAGTACATTTTATCATTGGCCGTATTTTTTTACGAGTTATTCTTTCTATTGTTATTTTTTCCAACACAAGGAAGTAATAAATCAACACAATAAAAATAACGAAAACACAGAAAATAAACTCAAAAAGTGTCTTTGTACTCTTTGACCAAAAGAAAATTCCAGCGGCTAGATCTAAAACAGGAATTCGAGAATTTTCGATATCGTAAGTGGATTCCTCGCAAAACGAGAAACTTCCTTACTTTTACTTCTGTGCATTGCCTTTTTTTTCTTTCACTTCTGAATTTACGAACACAAAGACAAATTTAATTAAATGTCTTTGCGAGTTCTGTTTGTTTTTGTAATGTCTTCTAGTAAAGAATTTGATTTTACGCCCTCATATTTTGCATGGAAGACGAATCCTTTTAAATACTTAAGGACTTACACTCAGCAAGCAATTCTTAAATAAATTTACTTTCTTTTTTATTTTTTTAAAGTACTTCTTAATTAAATTTCTTAAATAATAAAATCGTTTGCCTTTTTCTTTAAAATATTTTTTTTTAATTCTTAGGGAAACCTTATTTTTAATTTTTTCTAATAAATCATTTTGTGATATTAAAAAAATAGAAATTTAAAATGTCCTTGAGTGTGTATCACAAATAGGGATTGAAATTTGGATTAGAGGTACACTGATGGACATTAAAATTGTAACACCACGAAGAGAAGCAAATACAAAAAAAAATATTGTACGTAAACAGTATGGCATGAAGACAAAGTGATTAAATTTGCAATCATTTTAGGTATTTATTGGGTGGAGGGGGGCAAAATTAATATAAACAGTGGCCACGCCTAGCAACTAAAACGGCTCTTCCTCGGTTAGGTCTGGAGTCAAACTGAGCTTGAAAGACAGAAACGAGCAACTCATTTCATGCTACTTCAAATCTGTGCCACACTTCATCAACGATTTTTTTTATGGAAAGGGGTGGCGGGCCGGTCTCTAAACAACGCATGATCAGATGTTTTAAATGGGTGACATATCTGGAGACAGTGCAGACCAGGGCAGCAAATGAATACATACTCTGTGTATCATGGAAGGTAAGAACACGACGTACAACGTGTGGTCTGGCACTATCTTGTTGGAAGATGGCGTTTGGCTTACCTAGATAGATAGGGCACAACTAATGGAAGTAAGATGTCAGAAATATATCAATCTGCGTTATTACCGTCGATACGAACTAGAGACGTGCGTGCCATGTATCCAATGACTGCAAAATCATGCAGCTGATCATGCAGCTGATATCGCCTGCAAGCAGGCGACAAACGATCTCCTCGGGGCTTCTAAGCACTTATATGGCTATCAGAATATTGCAAACAGAACCATGACTTTTCTGAAAAGAATGACATTGTGTCATTCCTGCATCCAGTTTTGTCGTTCGGCCCATCAAAGTCGCTATCTCTCTGTATGCAGCATTATCAAGAGAAGCAGAAGTAATAGTCATCGTGCTAATACTCCACGCTGCTTCAAACGTCTCTCAAGCGTTAACTAACGCCTGAGAGAACATACATGAGGGTGGGCGTAAGATCCTCCATACCTTTCAGTATAACCATCAGCAAACCATTGTTTCCATAATCGCATGACAGTGATTGTATTTAAATCATTAAGATGGACGATATCTCGATTAGCAACGACCCTACCTCTATCGAATACCAGCACTTACTGATAAGCATTTCTTCTTATTATTCGAGACATAACATGACATTCTGAGCATACTCTGATCTTATAAAGCACTTCCCAAATGAGAAATCCACAACACAACTTTTTTTCTCTTGTGGTGCTTAAGATGTCGTTTTTTCCTTTTGCGTCATCTATAAATGCACTGAAATACTATTCATTTGCAAATCCTAACCTCATCTTTTTTGGAAGTGATTTTGACGTTTGCCGGAACATTCCTTCCTCGTCTTACAATTTTATTGGACAGAAGTGCATTTATGTAATAGTTATACTAAGAATTGATGTTTTCAATATATAAATGATTTTGATTGGCATTGTACTCTGGAGCAACACATGTGGTATTGGCGACGGTGGTCATAATTCTAAATTACGATAAAGTGGGGAAAACAATAACTGAGATGGCATGCCAATTTTTAAATTTCCACTCCTTACCATGCCAACGTGATACCTTTGAATCTTGACAGATGCAACCCGTTTCAGGCCTTCTATACGACGAGTCTTCAGTGGTACCAGGATTCGAACCTACGACTCCACAATACCTCCCACGAGTTCACAACCATGACCACCCCAGAAAATAGAAAAGCGCATCACATTAATGTTCATTGTGTTTATTAATTTTTATTTCATTTCTTTGGCTTTGTTGACTAGATATAATAGAAGTACTTTAGATTATGAGATCCAGATTGTGGTTAGAGAAACAATTTATAACCAAATCAAATTCTAATTTTTACTTAAAAAATATAAAATCCAAACTACACATTGCTTTATCTTAAGAAACTACAATTTTTCTTATTTGGGCTGAATAAAATAAAAATATTGCTGTCCATGCTTCAATAATTATTCCAATATCTTTTTCATATAATCTACAGGGTGACACAGAATTATTGGAATTTTTTAAATGCGTGGTGGCAATCATGAGCAGGTGACAATACTGCTGGACAGTGACCTTGAGCAAATAAACACTTTGTCGTTTTAGTAACCATGGGTCAGTGGAATGAGCAACATCGTGGATTAGCCATAGAAATATTTTTAAAAAGCAGAGCTTGGGAATTGCGCAGAGGGATTCTGACGTTTTTACAACTTAGGATGTCATTGTGCTGTCCCATCAAAACACACGATAAAAAGTTGGATTAATAACTTTGGAGAATGACTCTGTGTGCCCTAAAGAAGAAACCAAGATGTGCTCGAACTCCGTAGAAATGTTGCAGTAGTCAGAAATGAATCTTAACAGCAGATTTTAAGAATGCATTTGTGCAGGAGGACAGCATTGAAAGGAGGTAATTTTAAAAAATGAGAAATTCCGTCAATGTTTCTTAAATGGCAAATTTTAAGGTTTCAATTACTACGAATAAAATGGTTTTTTCTATCATTCTAGGTTTTACCAGATTGTTAAAAAGTTTCCATTTTTTGTATCACCTTGTATATTAAAGTTATCTATTCCAAATGAAGCGAGTGTTTTCCCAAAATATTCTGTGACCGCGTTAACCAAGTAGTCCTGGTCGAGGATTTGTAGCCGGCGTTGTCTTTGCTGTGCCCCTGAAAATCCATTTTGTAAAGGTGATGAAGTGTCTTAAATCTCTCGACGTTCTTTTACGATTGTGTGGCGTCTAAATTTAGAGAATGGGATGCAAGTCAGATGTCGCCCTTGCCACTTGAAAAAACTATGAGTTCTGTTGCCAATAACCCTCGAGTGGCTTCAGAAGTGTGACGTACAGATGCAACCAATCAGGAAATATCTTGTTTGCTATCGAGGTCTTTTCAGTGATCTTTAAATTAAATTATTCAAAAAAAAATTGCCGTTTTTCAATGATAGTAATGGTCGGTAAAGCTATTCAAATTTGTTGTTGTTGTTGCTTATGCCACCTGTCTGACGTAGTCAGAGCGATGCCCATGAAATTCATCAAGGCAACGTGCTAGAGATACGTCTGCCATTAACCTAAGATTTGAGCCCATTAAGGTGACATCAAGATTTTGCTCGCGATAGATGGCGACACCATTCGGACCCACAGATTTAACGATCACGAGCTCCGTTTGTACTCGGCAAGTATTTGGTGGCATCGGGCATCGAACCCAGGCCTTTCGTTCTGGCATCCGATGCTCTAACCACTAGGCTACCCATGTCCCATATTCAAATTTGTTCATTCATCTATATAACAGTTATTCTGAAACAATTAATTTCATGATACTATTTTTTTAAATAATCATTTTGGAAATCTTTTTGTTTCCACATAGAAATTAATAAAAATTAATTTGTAAAATTGTTCTATAATTGCTGCATTGCTACTAAGGAAATTTATGAAACATAATGCGAGAGGAAACTTATAATATATTCTTAAGAAAGACTCTTCAAATTATAAAGCAGTGTAAAAGTTTCAAATTTATGGAAAGACACTTGGAATATATTTAATACTTATAAAGCCTTTGTGTAGTGCGTGACTTACTAGTATAAGGCTACGAATTTAAACAGTTATATGAAATATGTAGCTATTATTCTCTCTCAGACATTTCTCTGAATAATGTAGGATGGTATAAGTTAAAGTTAATTTAACTTTAGTCACAGTACGCGATTTTAAACATAAGATGATGCAGTGTTAGGTGGATGAGGTGTAAAGTCTGTACACACACGTGTGTGTGGTATTGCTTTTTCCATAAGAACGTAAATTAAAATTGTGGATTCTCTCTTTAATAATCCATTTCGCAGCCTTAGAGAAACTTTCATTTAAAGTCCATTTTAAACAAAGCTTTTGGGTCAACCCGTTTATCGAGCGTGTTTCGTAATACTTATTTCGGTAATACGATATACCCATTGAACCAGCTTATTAGCTTTTTTGATAGTACATAAACAACGATGAAGGGGGCTCAATTTCTAAATTAAAACTTCTTGACTAGTTAGTCCTTAAGCGTTAGAATGAAATTATGTTCCTCCAGGTTTTGCAGAACATGCTAGATCTAACTAAGTGAGATTCATCTTCCAGGCTGCAATTTTTGGCTCCCAATTTCAGTAATTCCTGTTGACATTGATTTATTCGTAATGTGCGACATCTACGTATACTTCGTATTAATACTCTTTGCTTTTTCTGCTGGGGTGCTTTTACCTAGCTCATCCGATAATGTTGAGAATAATCAAACCACCTCTAAGGGTCTATCCCCTCAGTTCACTAAGGAAGGAGGGCTCCAGACAACACATAATAAAGGACAAACACTCATATATATATATATATATATATATATATATATATGAGTGTTTCTCTTTTATCGACATTGTACCGTATCTCCGACATCGGTAGGGCCAAAAAATATCTTGGAAGAAGGGATACACCGACAAGAGACTACAATTCGTAAGTGAGATAGACATGCAGCACATCAGAAAAAAAATTATCATGGCTTTCAAAGCTGTGAAATCAACAAGCGTTCAATACGCAAACTGCTCCACGAATCATCATTGATACAGGTTAGAGATGGAGAAACAATGGCACGCGACACAATAATTTGGGGAAGCGAGTGATCACACACACACACACACACACACAAAATGGTTGGCCTTTTATTTCAAAGTAACAAATTTAACTATGAAGTATTATGAACAAACTCAAGTGATTGGTGGCGGAGCGGCAAGGAGTACACTTGTTTGTTATTGGCATTGCCTTAGTTACGTCGTAAACTACAGTTGCTTATGATGCAAAGTTTGTCTACTCTTAGCATTGTCAATTACGTTGACACAACTGTATATTTTAAAGTTTATTTGTGTTATATATTTATGATTTTTAACTGTTATTCAACATGTCTAGTTCAGAACAAAAAGTGCAAGATAGTAAGTGTTACAAAGAATTTCAAACTTGATGAATCTAGAAATATGGCATTATTAGTAAAGGTGACAAAGCGATGTGTATTTTATGTTCTGGAACAGTAGTTTGCAGAACATCGTCTGTAAAACGGCAGTATGAAACAAATCACAAATCTTCTTGTCAAAAAAGTGAACCAGAGCAAAAATAATTAATTGCTTTGAAACCATTTGGCAGATTACTCCAACTCAGCATGCATTATACTAAAAGTAAAATCTTACAATCCTAATGAGAGTTATTTGTCATCTAATCTGACAACAAAAGTTACACTAATGTTACCAGGGTCTCTTTGCCGCTTAGGCACACTAGGCACGTGCCTAGGATGCAAGAAATTGGAGAGCAAAAAAAGAGAGAAAGGTTACAAAATCACTCCCATACCAAAACTGACTGAGTTAGAACAGAAGGAGGGAGGAGTGCTCTGAAAATAATTGGGGGGGGGGTAACGATTTGAAGTGCCTAGGGCGAAGTGGAATTCAAAAACGGCCCTGAATGTTACTTTAATTTCAATTACATGTATAACTAAATCTATGCAGGACAAAAGGTATTTTTCTGTAGTAAATAAAGAGTTTTGAGTTGTCAGTATTTAGTTTTATTATTTTCCCAACAATCATGTCAAAATTATTTGACGGCACGTCTATAACTCGTCAAACATTTGTTAAGGAAAAATGGCATGTTGATCCATAAAGGTTCGCCAACCCTGCTATAGGCTTTCGCACAGCCCATATCAATAATGTGTAGCATTTTTCACCATACGGCACAAAGCTTTGCGCCTCACTTGGGCCCCATAGCACTGTTGATTGGGTGAATGAATAGAAACACACATTATCATAGTTCTGACGAGTCCCTTTTCCTTTTTTGAATGCATGAATCATTTTTTCTAATAGGATATTATTCATTCTGGTAGAGCCTCTTTGATGGTATGGGATGTACGCAGTTGGTCTGATAGGTCAGACGATGACAGGTAAGCACAAGCATCCTATCTTATTATCTATTTTCATTCATGTCTAATCTGTATTCTGGCATATTTGAACAATTTTGTCAGGACAATATGAGACTTATACATCAGAGTTGTTATTGAGTGGTTTCAGGAACATACTTCTGTGTACTTAGGTATTTCCTTTACTCACCAAAACCTTCAAACATGAGCATTATGGAAAACATCTGGAATACATTGCACTATTCCGTTCAGAAAAGAAATCACCCTCCCCGCATTCCCATGGATTTGTGAACAGCTCTTCTATATTCATGGAGTCAATTACCTTCAGGATATTTTTATATATTAGTCGAGTGCGTTCCACATTGTGTCGTGTCACTTCTGTATGCTTGTGGGGACTTTAAATGATAGTAGACAGATGTACCAGATTTTCTGACTCTGTGCCTGCGTGCGCAATGTTTAAAGCAACGGCATATAAAATAAGATCGTGCATAGGTCTTACTAAGAGTAAAATTAAATATAAAAGTCAGACCATTAAAAAATAAGACATTCACAGATACTGAAGTACGAAGAAAGACAATAATAATATTTAACTTAAAAAGTGAAACCTACTTAATATACTCTTTCCTCTCTCTCTCTCTCTATTTACCGCTATAACATTCAAAAATTAACTCTTAAAATCTAACAATGCACTTCAAAACTGAACCTAGTCAAGATATTTTTCTACCTATATCTCATATACAAGATGATGTATATTGTTTTTCCCTTTTCTTTTCAACCATTTAGTTCTTGCCATTGAAAAAAAAACTAACATTATTTGTGTGGATAACCCTCAAAATATAATATAATAATTATCTGAGCTGTTTTTTCTTCTCGAAATTGCGAAGTTTTTCTAGAATGTATCAAATTATAGCAGCGTTTTTTTCTTGAGAATTTCTTTATCACGCTAATGAAGGCTAATGCAAAAAAAGCAAAGTGCCTTTTTTTCAATGCTTAAATGAATGATAATAAAAGATTTTAAAAATATGAAAATTTTAAAAAGGTTATTGCATTATAGGATGTGTTCCAATCAAAGTCTACCAAGCATTCGGAATTTCTGATATTTGCATTGTTTCCTACTTATTGCAACCTATTTTTAAAAACTTACGTTCATATTGATTATGCCTGAGTAACAAATGTTCTAATCCTATCTTTGTTCCCTAATATTTATGCATTAAAAACAAATTCAGAATGTAAAGTACTTTTTAAATTCTTTATCTCGGTACTCGACACAAATAAATATCAATAACATTTCAGAATAAAAAAATGTAATGCAATTTTTTTAAAAGGAATATTTTTAATATGAACATTGCATTAATGCAACTTAAGTGATATAATACAATAAATATGTTATATCAATAAATGTGACACTAAGGTTAACATCAGGTCTTAATTATTGAATAACTTCTGGAAGATAAATAGAATGACATAGATTCTGACATTCACTATTTAAAGTACTCAGTCTCAAGTAGTAGAAGCTATTATTTTAACAAAATATCTTTCGAGAGTTTAGAAATTAAAGCTATATTTCACGAACGATATTAGATGCTCTTATTCTAATAAGTTGTCTGTACTTTAAGCCAGCTTTTAATGTGTTATAAAATTAGAAATAAATCTGGTATAAATGAGGGAATAATTATAATTGGAATGTTTTAGAAAATAAACTTATGTGTGTTTGTGTGTGAGTTATGTTACATGTCCGTACAGTTGAACGATTTAAGTTATAGAATATATAAAATTAACGAATAACGATTGCATCTAAGCCACAATTGATTCTAAGCCTCACCCCAAATTCTCAACAATTTTTGCAGAAAAAACAGAACGTTTACCGATGTCTGATAATTACGAAATTAAAAAAAATTAAAAGGAAAATTAATATGAATAACTAACTCATTTTACCACCATTAAAATATTTCTAAGCGCATTTATGGACTTGTAATTTTTCTAACCATCAGTTTCAGGTTCAAATTCCAGCATCCAATGAATTTTTCCGCCTTTAATTCTAAGCTACAACCGATTTTCAGTAGCATTAACGTTGGAAAAAGTTCGGCTTAGATTCGAATAAATATGATAAATATTCTAAGACTCGCTTGACTTTCTAAAAATGAAGTCTGTTAAATTTCAAACCATTTTTCAAATCGTAACTAAGATTTTTTTCTTAAATATAAATTTTGGTGTGAAAACCAATTTTTTTCCTTAAAAATATCTCATATTTTTATAGCAATGAAATATTTTGCATTTAGTTATTACAAATTGAAATTTCTATTTATTTACACAAACACAGAAAATACTCTTCAAAGAAGTGTATGACACCACAGTACAAGTTAATTGTTTCTTAACGAAAATACAGTGAATATCGTTTAACACGAAACTAAAGGGTACATACTAAAATATTTTATCGTGTTAAACGATATCTCAAAAAAAAAGCATACATTCAACAAAATTAAGTTAATTAGAGTACCTATTTTTACACAGATACGTATATATGCATGTATTTAATAAGAATCAATGAAACAAAAACATTAACAAGAACTTAATGAAATTTATACAAGATTTTCAAAAATTAAAACATTTACTGACTTTTTGGAAAATAGCCTGATATTTTTCTTTGTATTGTCTTTTTTAGCATCTGTCGTTAACAAATTGTTCGATGTTGTTCTTTTGTTATTCCTTTCACCTTTGGAGAGTGTGCGTATGTATCACTGCGCATACTTTTTTCATGTTGCTACTTATTTCGGATGACGTGGGAACAGGAGTTGCATTGTTCATTTTCTTTTCCTTCGTCAAAATCTGCCTCACTGATATTTAGTGAGTTTTAAACAAACTCTATAATGGCTTTGTCTGCCATAATTGAGATGTACACTAATTATCATCATCTACTGCAATGAAATCTTCCGATGATGCAGTAGGACAGTGGAATGATACAGAAACTTTCTCTAACATTTCATTAAGTGTTCACTCCAAAAGGGAAATCTTTGCATGTTAAGTGATTTTCGTTTCTTTTTAAGAGAAAAAAATACATGAAAATCCATAGCAGTTTGTCGGGACCGTTCTATTATTTCGTGCTAAGCGTTTTCGCGGTAAACGTAGGGAAGACCGGGGCAAGATGACGTATGCCTTAATTTTTCCGCATTCCACTAGGTAGCAGCATCAAATGAACACTACTGGCTCTCCTTTTGGCCGTTCGTTAAACAATAGTATAGACACGCTGAAATCGCCATTTTTGTGTTAGTTGTGAAGCTTTGGTTGTTTTTTGCTGCCACGAGATATAACTTTTATGCATGTGTAAATAAGCTCTGCTACAGATATAGGTAAGCTATAACGTTTCTCTTCAATATTTATGAGTTACTTGGTTTAAATACTACCTATTACCATGAATAAATGTCAATCATGCCTTCCTTCACGGTAATGAGAACGAATATTTTTAAAAAGACAATCTGGGGCAAGATGACTATTTGAAACACGGGGCAAGATGGCGAGCTCGTCATCTTACCCCGTGTTTCGGAATTTACTAAACTAACTATTGTTGTCCATTCTATTAAATTCCGTGAACACTTGTTTGTCTGTATGTATGGTCCACGCGAGCGTGCACTTCCATCTCGTTCGAAAGGGGGTGACCAGAGGAAGACATTTTTGCAATCCGCTAAGCTCCCCCCCTAAAGAGGAAGGAATGTAACAATAATTTGTTGCTTTAGAGCTACTGACTCTTACCTCCCACCTTTTCTGATTTTTTGCGAGAAAACGAATGCTTCTTGAACTTGTAGAAAGAACCCCACAAGGAACTGTAGGCAACTGTAGTGATAACGGCTGGAACAATGAGAGCACTTTTTTCTCTTTTTTGAAGCCCTTTTATCTTCATGTGAAACCAATCAAAGAATCTCCTACTGTGTTGATTTTTGACAATCACACAACTCATATAACTTTGCAGTCTGTCTTATATTGCAGAGCGAAAAACATCATGAGGTTGGGTTGCCGTCGCACACATCACATCGTCTCCAGCCCCTTGTTGTGTCATTTTTCGGACAAGTTAAAAACGTACTATAGCAAAACATGTGACAACTTTATGAACCAGAACAAACTGTCACAGACAAAAACATTGGTGAGGTTATGAGCATCATTTACTTCAAATTAGCTACAGTTGGAAATGCAGTTGAAAGGGTTTAAAGAATATGGGATCGAGCCTCATAATCCTCTTTAGCGAATATGAGTATGCTGCGGTGAAAACTACTAACCATGATGCTTTTGGCGATAAAACTGAGAATAATAGTGTTAATCCTCAGACCCCCGGTAGTAGAAAACCAACATATAAACCCTCCAGAAAAACAAGAACTTATGGCAAATGCTTATTCCGATGCACCAAAGAAGCCTGTTAGTGTTTTTTTTTATTTCAAACCATTGCCTAAAACAACATAATGTGATTAAAAGAAAAGAAAAAGCAAAAAAGTGAGATCTAGTAATTTTACAAGCACACCCATCAAAGAAATGTTAGAACACACACACAAAGGGAAAAACAGAAGGAAGAACAGGAAGTTTTTAAAAAAACAGAGAAAAGAAGCTCCTGAAGCTAAAAAGGGAGTAAAACAACTCAAAATGTTCCTGTAGGCCAAAGTCTATAAAATCGAGGCTAAACATTCCAGTTGTATCGACTTAAAAGGACGGTGTTATAAGACGTCCTGCTTGTGAAGAGGAACCCTCCAACATAGAATAATGGATCCAGTGCTGTAAATGACAAGAGTGGGGGCATGAGGAATGTTCCAATTTTAAAAATGGCATTTTTATATGTGACTATTGTTAGGCACACAACTAAACACTTCAAAATTACGTTACAATGTATTACGCTTAGTTTGATACCTTGTAAGACGTAAAAGCACAGTTATCATGTGTTAAACCATGTAACACATTCAAAAGATAAAATATGCTCAACCTTTTTCAGTGTCGCCATCTTGCCCCAAGGCCAAAGTCATCTTGCCCCAGTACTGGGGCAAGATGACGATTTGTGAAGGTTATGAAAAAATAAAATTATCCTTTACTTGTTTTGTTTGAAAAATTAAATTGTAACATATTTTAATACTACAAAAGGCTACTCTAACAGTTCGTGTAAAATTGATTTTACTACCCTTAAAAATAAATTAATAAGCAGCAAAAAATTGTTAACGGCGTCATCTTGTCCCGGTCTCCCTTATTTCACTGTATATTACTTTATATCAGTGCTTATCACACTTTTAATATTTGCGACCCAATTTTCAATCATCATTTTCATCGTAACCTATATTAACAATATATTAAAAGCAGTAATGATGTTCTTTGACGATATAAAGCTACAATACAACCTTAATTGTAAACTGTACAAATTATCAAGGTAAATATTAAGTTTTGTATACGTTACTTTAAAGTATAATATATATATATATATATATTATACTTTAAAGTAACGTATACAAAACTTAATACTTACCTTAATCTAAAGATATTAATAATTTCATTACAAAAATAGCAATTAAATACAACTTTCCTTTCGAAGCATTCAATGAGTTTAAATGCAAAGTTTTGAGTGATTTACTTAATCTTAACTATAAAACTGATAAAAATATTTCTTATAAAGATATAAAACACCAAATTTCAAATCTTCAAAAAGATTTCATTATTGTATGTGTAGATAAAGTTCAGGGCAACTATGCAATCATTTGCAAATGGTTTTATAACTTTATACTTAACAAACAGTTTCAAAACAATATAATGCGTTTATTAAATCTAATAGCAGCAATATAGAGAAATCAGTAACCGTATTTCAGCTTTTTATAAAAAACTAGATTTATATACAAAGAATATAAATTTTCCTTATATTTTTCTAACACCAAAATTTCATAAGTGTCCAATTAAATTCAGAACTATTACTAATGGTTTTAATACCTGTATTACACAACCAGGTAAGGTGTTGCAAAAAGTTATACAACGCACTCTAGACAATATCTCAAACTCCATTATTGTAAAGAATAGTAAAGATATTGTTGAGAATATGCAAGGTAAGAGTGTTAAATCTTTGCATAGCTTTGATTTTGAAGACTTATTCAACTCTATTGATATAGAGGATATGATTAAAGTACTTAGAAATGTTTATATTAAATATTCATTAAATAAATTGATAAACTATGATAAATATAATATTATTATACAATTTGTTTTGAAAGAAAATTACATATTTTATAATGACTCATATTATCAACAAATTAAAGGTCTGCCACAGGGTGGCCCAGCTAGTAATAGTCTGGCTAATATCTATTTACACTATTACGAGAATGAAAAAATTGATACAGACTCTTGTTACTTTTTTAGATACATCGATGATCTAATTATTTTCAGTAATAAAGTTGACTTTACTCCTATATTTGATTATTATCCAACCTACCTGAAACTATTAAAACCAATTGCAATACAGAGTCAGCAAATTTCCTTGATCTAGAATTAAAAGTTGAAAATAATATGCTAAAAAGTAATATTTTTGATAAAAGAGACTCTTTTGATTTTAATGTTATAAAAATGCCATATTGGAATAGTACCCTTCACATTTCAATTTTTAGAAATATCATTCTAAATTATATAAAAAGAAATAATGATTTAGTATCTGAAGAAGTATTGAGAATTAATAATTATAAAAAATTCTTTCAAAGTTGCCTAGACTATAACTATTCAGCTAATTTTATTTATAAATATATGTCATCAAAGTTATAGCTATTTAATTATTTTTATTTTAAGTATTCATTTCTATTTATTTTATAGTATATAATTTTATTGTTATATTTCTTAATATATTTAGTCTATAGTATATAATATTCTTAATATATGCTTATATTAAGTTTAGTTACTAAAAATATATATAGATGGCGCCTTTATTCTTAGTATTGCTGTGTTTTTAATGCAGTGAGTCAGTACATTTGTGGAATCTGTATACATCGGGTAAGATTAGAGTTTCTTTGCTCATTTACATTATTGTTAATTATGGTTATATTCATTATTAACCTCTCTTGCAAATATTTTTGTTTATACATATTTATATTTGTCTATTTCTTCCGAATTCCTATGGTAATTTAATATTGCAATTTCTATTCTATTACTGTTATATTCACCCACGTGGGTTTTAAGCTTTTGCCTTAGTTTATACTGGAAGCTATTATGTAGAAAAATTTCTGCTGCAGGAGAAGGTTGAGATCTCACAAACATTGTTTAATCCTGTTTCACTGTCCTAAACCAGTGACAGCTCGAGAAATCATAATAGTTTTCCCCTCTAGCTACATTTCTTTTTGGTTTGTCATGGTTCCATGTTCTTGGTTCTTCCGGTCTGATGTTAGGATGCTTGGGATTTATTAGTCTTCTTTTGAATTATTTACTGCTATACATATATATATATATGTCAGGTTTGAAAAGATTAGCTTTAAAATTAAGGGAGTAAGAAATAAAAATAGAGCGAACTCTTTATCATCGCGTAAGGATTTGTGGGTAAATAAGCCTATTTAAAAATGGAGTGAGCGCTGACGAAGGAGAACGCGTACTGGAGAGAAGTAGCTGATGGACTCCTGGCCGGATTACCGTTTATTGTTCTATGGTGTTGCGTGCCTAAGTGCCGCCATATTGGATATTAGATGATTATAGGAGAATAAAAGAAGTATTTGTTATAGATTATGCCCTCCTCATTTAACCAGCAGGCCCGCGCAGGTTCGAATCCTGCCGGCTTTTGACAGGCCCCAGGCCTGCTGGTTAAATGTGTGTGAAAAGGGCATCATCTATAACAAATACTTCTTTTCCGCCGCCGAATAATATAAGTTTTTGTTTGCTTTTTGATTTTTTAAATTTTTTTGTCGTTTTTTCGTTTATATTTATCCCTTATTTTGAGGGATGGTTCCTTATTAAGAACCTTGTTTTGGTGGGAGGACCTTCAACAAGCTGGCGTAGTACCCTGTATGTCATTATACATCACCCATTTGTCATTTTTTAAATACTGATGAAATTATTGAATACCAAAATTCAGATAGCATGAATGATCCAAAATATACAAAATATAATGATGTATTAACTGTTAAGAAAAGGAATTTAATTAAAATTGTAATACCATTAGCTTTGAGAGAAAAATTAATTACAACTGCACATGAATAATTTGGTCACCCAGGTGTGAAAAAGATGTTAAAATTAATTTCTCCAATTTATTACTGGAAAGATATTATATTAGATATTTCAAATTTTGTCAAATGTTGTGAAACATGTCAATTAAATAAAAAATCTACACAAAAAAAGTATGGATTATTAGAAGAAGTTCCAGTGGCAGAAGAACCATTTAAACTGATGACACTAGACACTGTAGGAGGATTTAATTATCATAATTCACAAAAGAAATACATGCATATTGTTCTGGACCATGCTACCAGATATGCTTGGACATTTCCATCCAAAAGTGTCACTTCTGAAACTTACACAAATTGCTTAAAACAAATTTTTTTCAATTCAATGCCCAAAACAACTGTTAAGTGATAGAAATGCAGCATTCACCTCTTCTAAATTTCAGAAATTTTTGAAACATCATAATATTCGACAATTACTAACTTCAGCAAATAGACTACAATGCAATGGAAAGAATGAAAGAGTTAATCAGACATTAGTAGCAAAATTAAGATGTAAAGTTAATTCAACTACAAAAATCCCCTGGACAAAATTATTAGAACAAGTTACATATGAATACAATAACTCGCCACATGATGTCACTGGCTTCCCACCTGCATGTTTAATGTTTGGAACTTTGCCATATGACTCACCATTACCTAATCAAGTAAAATTGAACTATCCACCTATACAACAAGCAAGACAAATTGCAGTAAACAGAACAATTAAATATCATAAGATAAATAAACAAAGGTATGATAAACATTATGTTGATGCAAAATTTAAAATTGGAGATTTAGTCCTATATCAAAATTTCTCATACCCTAATTCAAGTAAACTGCAGAGTCCTTATATTGGTCCTTTTCAGATTGTCAACAAACTCTCAAATGTTACTTATGAAATAGATAAACCAAATCAATATACAGGAAAATTAACAGGCATTGTTCATTCTACAAGATTAAAACCTTTTCATTCAAAATCCAATTTCCAATTATGCTAAATTCTGATGTATATTTGTTATAGTGTTTTCTAAAACATTTTCTTTTGGGGGGGGGGGAGAAGTGCATTGTTATTTTGAAAGAAGTGCAGTGTTATTTTAAAAAAAAAGTTGCTTTTATAAAACTTGAATTTAAGACTTGTTTACATTGTGAAAATCAAAATTTAATGTAATTGAATATTTGTATTGTATTTTATTCATAATGAAAACATTATTGAAGACTATTTTTGAAGAAATACATTAATTATGGACTGTATGAAAACATAGTGATGAAGTCAATTTTATGATACATGATGTTATAAAGATTTCATTGTGAGTATTTATGATAGAAGCATATTCTGGAAGTTACAAAATATTATGTGATATTCTGAAGATTTTGTTATGGTTGTGTATTTTTGAAATAAGTTGATTGAGTAGTGATCCAAATGATAATAATAAACAACGAACTGGGAGATAAACAAGAATTGAATGATGAACTCTATGATTTTTCCAAGAAAGGGCTATGTGAAACATTATGACAAACATAAATAAAAAAAATGGACATTGATTGAATTTTTCCCTGTACTTGATATATCTGAAATACACTTATTTGTTTTTCTCTTTGCATTTTATATTTCTAGCGATATTTTGATATAGTGTTGATGTTGTTTTTATTTTGGTAAATTTCTGTGTTGTATTTATATAAAATCTTTTCTTTTTTTTGGGAGCTCCTAAATTCATTTTGTTGTGTATTTGATAGATATTCTTTTCATATATTTATATAACCATTATTCCTGAAGTCATTTTATTGTGTGATATATATTCTTTTCATGTATTTACATAACCAGTATTTTCTAAATTCATTTTGTTGTTACATAGTTGATATCTATTTTTTTATGTACTTACATAACCATTTCGAAGTACTTGTAACTTTTCAACATTTATCACTTTTACTAACATTGTTTAATATTACTACACATCCAGTGTGGATTTCACTTGATAGTATGTTATGTTGTGTAACACTACTATATTTTTGTGTGTCTAATGTGAATTATCTTTATCTTATGTTGTTTTTCCTTAACCTCATTATTATTATAGTCATAGTTGAAAGTATTAGATGTGTGATATTTTTCAGAAAACAATTCTATGTAACCAATGCTGTATACCAAAGTTTGATATTTTGTTATTCAATATTATTATTTTTTGTATGTCAGGAGAGTCACCAGCTCACTCTTTTATACAATTATTAGATTATACCTTAGATTTTTAATTCATTTGGGAAGTTGATATTGGGGAATATTGTTATTTTTATCATCTGGGGACTTGCCAGTCAGGATTGGCCAACCTGGCTGTGCCAGACTTCAGTGGAGGGGGGGGGATTGTCAGGTTTGAAAAGATTAGCTTTAAAATTAAGGGAGTAAGAAATAAAAATAGAGCGAACTCTTTATCATCGCGTAAGGATTTGTGGGTAAATAGGCTTATTTGAAGATGGAGCGAGCGCTGACGAAGGAAAACGCGTACTGGAGAGAAGTAGCTGGTGGACTCCTGGCCGGATTACCGTCTTTTGTTCTATGGTGTTGCGCGCCTAAGTGCCGCCATATTGGATATTAGATGATTATCTATACAAATAAATAAAATTGAAGTGTCTGTTTGTAATTTCAAATTAGCAGCTTTTTACTTAATGCACTCAAAGTATATACGGTACTCATAACAAAAAACCAATTTTTAAAATTTTTGTCTGTCTGTCTGTTTGTTCCGGCTAATCTCGGAAACGGCTGGTGCGATTTTAAAAATTCTTTCACTAATGGAAAGCTACATTAACGGGGAGTAACATAGGCTATATTTTATTCCCGTATTCTTACGGGAACGGAAACTATACGGGTGAACGTGAAACTGAATGCCAAGATGAACGCCAAATTGAACGCCAAGCTGAGCTAATGAAGTCGTTGTTTTGGTTACTGGCGACCGATGCTCTTCATGAGACATAATAGTGTTACGCGCACATGATAATACGCTGACACGTGCCATATTTTTTTTTTATGATAGTTATCTCATTGTTCAGTTAAGTAGAGCATCAGCTGTTTCGTATGCACTTTTAAAAATAATAAATCAAGGCTTCATAAGCAAAAAGCAATGCAAGAAATCTATACAAATAAATAAAATTGAAGTGTCTGTTTGTAATTTCAAATTAGCAGCTTTTTACTTAATGCACTAAAAGTATATACGGTACTCATAACAAAAAACCAATTTTTAAAATTTTTGTCTGTCTGTCTGTCTGTTTGTTCCGGCTAATCTCGGAAACGGCTGGTGCGATTTTAAAAATTCTTTCACTAATGGAAAGCTACATTAACGGGGAGTAACATAGGCTATATTTTATTCCCGTATTCTTACGGGAACGGAAACTATACGGGTGAACGTGAAACTGAATGCCAAGATGAACGCCAAATTGAACGCCAAGCTGAGCTAATGAAGTCGTTGTTTTGGTTACTGGCGACCGATGCTCTTCATGAGACATAATAGTGTTACGCGCACATGATAATACGCTGACACGTGCCATATTTTTTTTTATGATAGTTATCTCATTGTTCAGTTACGTAGAGCATCAGCTGTTTCGTATGCACTTTTAAAAATAATAAATCAAGGCTTCATAAGCAAAAAGCAATGCAAGAAACAAAAAATTGATAAGTTTTACGGTTAGTTTTAATCCTTTCTTTTTTTTTATTTACATTTTTAGTCACATTTAAACAATAGTTATTATTTGCTTAATATTTATATTGTAATCGAAGAATAATATTTTTCAAGGTATCTTTCATTTTTCTACCTCTCTGTTTTTCTTAATTCAAATTGTTCTTAATTTCTTAATTGTGAGTTTCTTTAATGTGGCGTTGTGGGGCTCCAGTGGCGTTATAGATAATTATCCCCATTTTTAAACTATTAGACGTACAGTCTTGAAATTTGATAAGCAGATTCCTTTCGTAAAGTAGAGAACCGCTACAAAATGGGTTTCGCGAATATGAACTACCAACTTTAATTTCGGGAGATTAAGAGGCGTAATTGATAAATATTTCCATTTTAAACTATTTGATCATCCTGCTTGAAAATTGGTAGGCATGTTCCTTTCATGGAATAGAGTTCCTCTAACAAAGAGTAAAACGAAAATTGACCCCCAAGGAGGGTTGCGAGGGGTCAAGAGGAGTTACAGAAAAAAATTCCTGTTTTTAATTGTTAGACCCATATACTTGAAATTTGTTAAGCATGTTTCTTTTGTTGAATAGGGATCCACTAAGAATGTATTTTAAGCAAATCAAGTTCTGGGGGGGGTGCAGGGGATTACTGGGACGTATTGACAACAAAAATCCTTTTTTCGAGCTACAAGGACTATAATAATGAAATTTGGTTTGCATTTTTCTTTTGTTGAGTTGAAATCCGCTAAGAGCGGTTATTTTGAAAAACGGCTCTCAACGGGATTACGGGGATATTGATAGTAAAACTTTTTTTTCTTTCTGTTAGATTTAGACTTGAAATTTGGCTTGCATGTTCAATTTACGGAGTAGAGATCCACCGAAAATTGGTTTTGCGGGAATCCACTTGGTTTTTGGGTTACGAAAGAGCAAACATCATTCTATGCTTCAATTTTATAGATTTTTAGAAAACACAGATGAGTTCTGCCCCCTTTTTTTTTTTCAACAGGCGACAGTTACATGTATAAGTATATTTTTCTATACAATTGAATTCTTAATGCAGGACTTAGATATCAATAATTTATACATATATATAAGCAGTAAAAATTTATAAAACATCATGAAATTCCCAGCGAAGCGGGCGGGTAACAGCTAGTAGGTGAATAAAAGAAGTATTTATTATAGATGATTCCCTCCTCATTTAACCAGCAGGCCTGGGGCCTGTCATATATATATATATATATTAACTAAATTACTTTAAGCATTATGTTACTTTTCCTGTATACATTTACAAGTGTAAATGAGTATTTTATTTTTTATAATGTTAATGTATTTTAGTTTGCTTTTTTTCAGTAAATTGATAATTTTTTAAATAATCTTTTATTTTCGACTTTTCAAGAAGCTCGTGCCTCCCACGTAGAGTTATCACGTCCCCCTAGGAAGACGCTCCCCACAATTTGAGAATCGCTGCTTCAAATTAATTCATTAGTAATATAAGATGCTCAAAAATAAACAAAAAATCGTTATTAAAAAATCTATAAATTTACTTTATATGAAATATGATGTTGGGTTTTATCATTGTGTAAAATGCAAAAGAAATATCTTTGATATCTATTAATTAACATTTTGCATAAAACGTATTTAACTAGTACATCGTTTCTCAAACTGTGGGGCGCGCCCCCTTGGTTTGCTGACAACTCTACGAGGTGGGCGCGAGCATATTGAAAGGTCAAAAACAAAAGATTATTTTAAAGGTTATTAATTTACTGAAAGTAAACAAACAAAATACATTCGGACATAATAAAAAATAAAATACACACACTGATATATTACACTAATCTGCGCTACACATTGTATTTTATAATTAATTTAACAATTCTAAGTGAAGAATAAGTTCAGTAATTAACAGTGACCCTATGAGCTTGTTATATAAAAAGTTATGTGCAAAAATTGGCACTTATCTTTATAATTTGTACGGTTTATATTTAATCCCTTAACTGCCGATTAAATGTTACGCGATTCACTTCCCAATGCCAACCGTTTTCCACACAGGCGCATGTATGTGATGTATTGGGGGGGGGGGATAAAGAAGCAAATCTTTTGAAATAAGTAAATCCTTTGCACACATTATCAAGGTCATGTTATTGCATTCCAAAACCTTCGGAACAATTTTGTGAATAGCAATACAGAGAAAAGATCGTACTTCGGAAAGACGTATATATGCGTCCACTTTGTCTAAGCTAGACGTTTATATACGCCGGTGGCACTTATGAGGTTAAGGTCATTTCGTAGTTTTAGCGTCAAAGTACAGTATTATTGAATTCCAATACATTGTTATAGTATGAGGGGGGTGCGATGAAAATTAGGATTGAATATTGGGTCGCGATATTGAAACTTTGAGAGGCACTGAACTCTAGTATATTGATCTTAATAAAATAGCCCATGACGTATTGTAAATAAAATTGTACCCTATATTCCCTTAAATACGGGAAATGGTTGCCTTTTTGAAAAATCGAATGTAGATTCCATATTGAATAAGGGAAGAAAAAGAAAAATATTCTTTAAAATAAATTACCTCTCTTTAAAACTATTTCAAAAATTGTAACTTCAGCATTTGTGTTTCCATCAAAATTGTTATTAAATCTACATTGTTATTCAAATCTTTGTTTGGTTTCCAGAGGAAAATTGAAAAGTTTGAAATAAAACTGTTCTATTTACTATAACACACAAGCATTAAACGAGAGGAAAAAAAATTGAACTTTATTAGAAATAAAAAAAATATTAATAAATAAAATATTTCGCCTGTTCTTTAGACTCCAAATTTAAAATTCGAAGCGAAGAAAATATGTTTACAACATTCGAAAACAAAGTAATTTCTCTTTGCATTTACTCATCTTTTTCCACTTATCGGTCTGTATCAAAACATAAGGGAATCTCAATACGAAAACGAAACAAGTAGGCAATCAGTTTTAAAAGGTTTTATTCAGGGAAAATATTTGCTGATAACAAGGCGGAAACGTGAAGGAATTAGACAGCATTCCAGATTTATTAAATTAAAGAAAGACAAATCATTTTTAAAATAATCAAAGAATTCTTGGAATTCTTCCCTCTAAAGGATAGAGATTTTTCCCCAATCTTCTCCACTCGAGATTTTAATCTTTGAACCGATCTGATTCGGAATTTACTTGATGGTAATATTGAAAAAAGGAAAAAATATGAAATAATGCATAGAGGATTAAGATAGAGGAAAGCCTAAGTAATACATTTAATTAAAATAGGATAGGTTCATAAATTGCTTTGCATTTAAAAACATCAGAAATTTACATTACGTGTATCAAATTTTTTAAAAATTTTTTTTTCTTCAGAATTTCGAAACGTATCTATGTGGAAAAGATGTTCTCTGGTATGTAGATGAAAGGAAAAATAAAATAAAAAAATTACATTTTATGTTTTGTACTACCATTAGAGCAGCGTTTCTCAAACTGTGGGGAGCGCCCCCTAAGGGGGCGTGATAACTCTACGAGGGGGGGGGGTGAGCATATTGAAAAGTCGTAAACAAAATATTATTTAAAAAAATTATTAATTTACTAAAAGTAAACAAACAGAATTCATTCTGACATAATAAAAATAAAATACACATTTATTCTGCTGTAATAAACTTATAAATACATCAGTACGGCATATAATGTGTATTTCATAATTTATTTTAAAATAATATTAAAACAAGTTTAATAATTGCCATTGACTGCAAGGGCTTGTCATATTAAAATTATACTCAAAAATTGACCCCTTTCTTGATAATTTGTACGACTTATAAATAATCCCTTAACTGCAGATAAAGAGTTACGCGATTTGCTCCCCAATGCCACCATTTTCCCCGTAGGCACGCGTATGTGATGTATTGGGGGAGGGAGGAATAAATAAACAAAAATCGTCTGAAATAAGTAAATACTTCGCAAACACACTCTCTCTCTCTGCCAAGGTCCTTTTATTTCATTCCAAAGCATTCGGAATAGTTTCATGGATAGCTGTGCACAGAAAAATCGTACTTTGGAAAAACGCATATATACGTACGGGGCAATTAACGCTTTGAGTGAATAAGACATTTATGTATGCTGGGGCACTTAAGAGGTTAAGTCGTATTGTAGCTTTAGCGTCAAAGCATAATATTATTGAATTCAATAAATTGTTATTGTAAAGAAGGGGAGCGCGATGAAAATTATGATTTAATATTGGGTCGCAAATATTAGAAGTTTGAAAAGAACTGCATTAGAGGATTGAAATTTAGGTATCTGAGCTTTCGTATATAAGAAAAACAGGTATTTTGGTACTTCTTAACATTTATCACGAATGAGAAGGTACCTACCTCATAAACACGCTAACGGAAAAAAAATTCCAACACCAAAAAACTATTGTAGAGTAATGAAATTTGGGCAAGCAATCGCCTAGTTAATATTTGTTTAACTGATTAAATTTCCAAGATCACTGATTAATTTAAGCTCAAGAAAATGCATTTCAAATATGAAATGCTGTTACATTAATAGCCGGTGTAACCTCCAGAGTTTTGAATGCAAGCGTGCCTGCATTATGCCATACAGATGTCGAATGTCACTTTGTGGTATGGAGTTCTATGCTTGTTGTACTTGTAGTGTTAATACTGGGACGGTCAGTGCTGGCTGTGGAAGATTCTGGAGTTAACATTAAAGGATATCCCATGCGTGCTCAATCGGAAACAGGTCTGGTGATTTCGCAGCAAAGCTAGCGTTATCCTTTTTGGAAAATTCTCCCTTGAATGCTATTCATGAATGACAGTACTGTAGGTTAAATTACCAGACTGACGTACACATTTGCAGTCAGCTTGTTTGGGATAACCACGAGAGTACTTCTGCTGGCAAAGGAAATTGCTCCCCGGACCATGACTTCAGGTGTAGGTCCAGTGTGCCTGGGCCGCAGACAGTTTAGTTTCAAGCGTTCCCCTGACCTCCTTCTGACCAACACACGGCCATAATTGGCACCAAGGCAGAACCTGCTTTCATCAAAAAACGCAACAGATTTCCACTACGTTCTGCAATGAGCTCTGGCCTGGTACCACTGGCGTTGCAAATGGCAATGGCTTTGGAATCAGTGAAATAATACGCTATAGGGCACTTGGATAGAAACTGTCCTTGAAGTAACCGATTTATAACAGTCCTTTGTGTCACTGTGGTACCAACTGCAGCTCGAATTTCTGCCGCAAACGCAGTACGATGAGCCGCAGCCGTACACCGAATACGACGGTCTTCCTTCAGAATAGTGCTACGTGGCCACCCGGAACCCGGTCTTCTTGAGGCAGTACTATCCCTTGACCACTGCTCCTAACAATCATGGCGATGGATACATTCCAGCTAAGTCTTTCTACAATATTCCGGGAAGAAAATCCACCTTCTCGTAGCCCTATTGCATGACCTCTTCCAAACTCGGTGAGTTGTTGATAATGGCTTCTTTGTCTTCTTAAATGCATTCTTGGCTTACATCAACTCAATAGGTCAAATTTCACAGACAAATAACACTCATGAACTTGAAATCACGCATTTAAATCAAACTTGATTTGAAATCACTGAGTCGCGCTACTAGCGCCACACTTAAGAGCGAAATATGAATCGATGTCGTCTTTTAGCGGACTGAAGACGGCTCGGACTGAGCTTTGAAGAAGCTTGTATCGAACTAATTCGACGGTGCGGTGAGATAAAGTTGAGGTTATGAAATGTGGTTATGTAGTGTGTAGTTGATTTTGAGTTTAAAATCATCTAATCAAAACTAAGAATTTTCCCTTTCAAACCCCATTGGCAATATTAAATTTTGAAATTATTTTTTTAATTATTTTTTCTCTAATCTCTATACCATACCTTTTCTACATTGGAAGGTTCCAATTAATAATATTTCTTTTCTCCATGTTACTGTGATTCACACTATTATATATATTAGGTTGAAATGAATTTTGTATGAGAACGATACTATTGAAATTTCGTGTTGATAAAAGTCTACATTACATAAATTAAGATAATGTAAATCATTCATATGGAATATTTCAATGTCGGACCACTTAACCTGTTATGGTTTAATCCAGTGGTTCCCAAACTTTTTGGACCAATGGACAACTTTTTATAGTCAAAACTTGCCTACGGATCCATGCCAGTGGATTTGTTTTATTTTCGTTTTTGAGGTATTACCTCAGATTTTTTTTTATTTCGTTATTATTTTGTCGGTATATTGTTGTTAGCGCTGAAAATTGAAAATTGAAATTTATTGAAGTAAATGGAACAAAAAAACCTAAGTTTTAATAATAACATTAAAACAAGTTATACACCCCACTGTTACTACAAGCGACAAATCAGCGGAAATAAGTTTTGTCAATGTCCCATTAAAAAAGGTATTATATAACTCTCAGTACTTAGTAACATACTGTATTTTAAGTACCCACCTATATATTTATATTTTACTCAGGACGTAAAAATCGCTACTTTTTTATTTATTGTTATTTATTTAAATTTCCATAATAATAAAACTATATCACAATTTTATTATTTTATATAAAACCTTGCGTGGACCCCCCCCCCTGACGATGTTCAGGGGCCTCCAAATCAATTTTAATTTTCCACGGAGTCCCTGAATGATATCGGGTACCAGTGGAGGTCCGTAGATACCACTTTACTAACCACTGGTTTTATCGAACACAAAGCTGGAAAAGTGACTATTAAGATACCACAGCTGAAAATTTTTATCTTTAGCTTTCTTTTTATCGTTCTGTAACAATTAGCACTAACAAGCTGTTAATGGTGACCATGGGTCCGATGTGATCTGTGAGTTTGTAGATTACACTGGGCAACAAAAAACATTTTTTTTTGTCTCAGAAAGAAAAATATGTGATTTTGATAGCATTTCTTCTCCTTAATTCAAATATGATATCGATTTTTCTTCATCACGCAAGGTTTTCGAGAGACAGGCATTTATTTGAAACACTTTAATATTTTCTACATTCTTAAGTACACAATATTCGAACATTCGGACTCATCTAGAAATTAAGAAATCACAATTTTCTTTTATATTTAACCTGTGGAGTATCGCTCTTGATGGTCCAACAATAATCGGCCAGCATATTAGCATTCCATTTGCCTTGATATCTCTTTTCTATCGCTGAAATCTCCTGATGAAAGCGTTCTCCGTGCTCATCGCTCACTGCACCAAAATTTTCCGGGAAGAAATCTAAGTGCGCGTGCAGGAAGTGTATTTTTAAGGACGTATTACAGCCCAAATTTTTTTAAGATATTATAAGATCATGAACAAAATCACGGTAATTTTGCGCCTTTAGATTTCCCAAAAAACTGTGAGTTACATTTTTGAATGCTTGCCAAGCTGCTTTCTCCAGCGGATTTAATAGTTCCTCAAACTTCTCATCCTGCATTAGTGATCGTATTTGTGGATCCACAAATATCCCTTCTTTAATTTATGCTTCACTAAATTTTAGGATACTTCTGTTTTAAGTACATGAAACCAGAAGTATTGCCCATGGCTTTCACGAAATTCTTCATTAATCCTAGTTTGATATGCAACGGAGGTAGATACACATTTTTAGGATTACAAAATGCGTCATGTTTCACATTTTTTTGCCCAGGAATGAATTATTCGCCTTTAGGCTATTCTTTTCTGCTGTAATGGTTTTTTCTGTCCCTACTATCCCAAAGTCACAAAAAACAACAGTACTTTGTGTAACCAAGCTGCAGACCAAGAATAAGTGCAATTATCTTCAAATCACGACAAATATTCCATTAATACACTGTATATTGAAGCTTTGCCAATAAAAATTGAAAGTTTTCATATGTTTCTTTCATACTACATAGGTATTGATGGGAATTTATTTCCATTATGCAGAAGCACTGCTTTTAAACTTGCTTTGGAGGAATCAATGAATAAGTGCCGTTCGATAGGGTTATGTTCAATACCAAATGTCTCCCCATAAGAGAAGAAATGTCATTACAAAACACTAAGCCATTTTCTTCAGAAAAGTAGTCTTTACATTGAGAATGACGACTACGATAAGTACATATCTTTGTATTCTTTTGAAGAAGATTCCATCTTTTTAGCCGGGAACCAAGCATTTCAGACTGTTTTTTGGATACTTTAAATCTCTTATGAGATCATTAAAATCTTCTTGAGTCAATAAATGAGACTCAGATGAACAGCTTGGTTCTAAAGTTGTATAACCACAAACTGTTTCTTCTTCTTCCTTACTTCTATCGGAATCTGAGCTCTCTTCATCTAATGTCCCATGTTCTGGAGGCTTTGGTATGGACAATTCTTCGCTGTGTGGAACTGGTCTCATTGCAGATTGCAAGTCTGGGTACACCACAGCATGTTTTGATTTTGACGTAATTCCTTTAATGTTTGTTAAGCAGAAAAAACAGTCAGAGGAGTGATCTTTGGGTTTCCTCCAAATCATAGGGATAGCAAATGGCCTGTGGTGCGTGCCCTTCTTCCATGCAGTGAGAAGCCTACCATACGATCAACAACAGATATGTGGGGCCCAGGTCCTTGTTTGGTCCCCCACTTTACACCCATAATAAAATTCATAACACTTTTTTACTAATGGAGTAAGGTTTCGCCTTTGGGACTTGAGCGTGACTTCACCACATATATAACATAAGTTGTTATGATGATTTAAACAAGCTCTATGTATTTTGTAACTAACAACAAATTAAAAGAAATAAATTTGTAAATACGTAACATACAAAAATACAGACACAAAGCACTAACAATTACGTGTTAACTGGTTCACTACTATCTCACAACTGACATCGTTCTAATGAATGCATGTTAGTCTAGACCATATTTGTGCCTGTCTGTTGTGTCTGGTGCCAAATGTGTCTGTACAAGTCTGAACTTGCACAACAGTAGCAATGATACCATTTGAGTTATATCATGTAGTTCCATCACATTTACAATGATCTAGGAGTTTTTATTTTACAATGGACAAATGGGCATTTATTAAAAAAATATTTAAATACATTAATTGAAATTAAAATTTTAAAAAAACTGTGGGTGATGGAGAAATTCCGAATACATATTTGAAAACTCGATAAAAAACTGCATTAAGTACAACTATTGGTACTCATGAGACAAAAATCATGTTGACCAGTGTTATTAACAACATATCTATCATCCACTTGTACAAATCGGAATCAAACCCTCTCTTTTTTATTAATGATGTAATAAAACCTTTATTTATGCATCATAATTCTAATTCGATAAAATTATTTTAATGTAAATTTTACAGTAAGAAATATAAAATGTACGTAATAAATATTAACTTACATTTATTACATAATAAATTAAAATAAAAATAAAAATTACAGAGGGAAAAACTTTAAATATCTTTACTTTAAGTAAATTATTTTGATTTAGTATTATTCCAAAAAGAAACATATGTATATATTTTTTCTTCTTGAAGTGATGTTTTTATAAATTAGACTGAAAAAAACTGATGGCTCAAAAAGTATTTAATACATTTACAACCCATGATTAACATCATGAATACAAAATATGAAAACGACGTAAGAAATTTTATTAAAAACTCTAACTCTAAATCAGCCTAAAATTATTTATTTCTTTTTCGCAAATGAAAAAGCAAAGATTTATTCAAAAATAATATGGACAAATTTAGATGATTTATCTGAAATAAGTATTATAAAAAAAGACAATATAAAACTGAAAGTATTATATTTTTAACAAATCACTACCTTTGCAACGTGATATTTTTTGCGACATTAAAAAAAAAGAATTAAATATGTTTTGTTTTCTATTTTACATTGAAAATAAACTTTTCTTTAAAATAAATTTAAAACATTTGCATTTAAAAAAACTAATTTTCTTCGTTCAGATTTAACTATAGCATCAATAATTCTATTTTATTCTTAAGGAATTATATAATCTTTCTAGTATACAAATATCTTTACATAAAAACACTTAAAATAATAACGCATTTAAAAAATAACAATCTGTAAGCAAAACAATATTAAGCTTCGTAATAAAATAAAATTTCAGTTGGAGATTAAATTTGATTTTAATTTAACTTTGAATGAAATCTCAATTGCAGATAATGTATAATTTTTATTTCAAATAAAATATTTACTCTTCTTTTTATTATGACTTATAATTATGCTAACATATTTTAGACTGTATAATCTTCATGGATAAAAAAAGAATATTTAACTAATATTAAATCAAAACTAATAAGTTTTCGAAGGATTGTGGTATACGATAGTATCTTTGCTTTTATCTTTACCATAATACTTATTCATGAGGGGTTCAACAAAAATATCTGAAATTTAATCTTTTCAAATGCTCAAGAGTACGTGCGTCTTTACATCTTTTTTAAGTTTTATCAAATTTAAAGTTACCATAGCCTCAGTCCAAGCTCTGAAAAGGTTTCACTCAGAGTTACACGTCGATGATTTTGAATCATTTCTTCAATTCGTGCCGTTTTGATTTCTACCATTTAAGAACTTGGCCGACCGCTCCCTGCCATATTGCGGTTTTCAATATCTTGTCAGACTGATTGAAATGAGTGACATCATTTCGCTACATGCTGTCTGCTCATTGCTTCTTCATCATTAACTTCCACGATTTGACTGTGAATGTCAGATGCGGACACATTCTTTGCCCATAAAAATCGAATCATGGCTCGCACTTCGGAACGAGACCAATTTCCTAAGCGTCTTGCCATTTCTATCGTTCTGAACCGTCTGGGAACTTTTACTGCCTATCAGCAAACCAGCTGTAAGGTAAGTAGCTCCATCTGTCTCCACTCAGGGGGAACAAACTTTTTCAAATGCTGTGGCTTGTAACCTCTTTTACTGATCATCCCTCATAGATGTCATCTACATTACATAAGGTACAGTTCCTAGTATGTGAATTGCAGAAGAGAGTTCACATTAACACCTTTCCACATAGGATACGGTCCATTTCTATTCGACCAACACAGTGCACTATTATAATTCTTCAGATAGTTGATGTCGAGTACTCAAATAAGAACAATCTCGAAATATTACTTTGGAGCTCCTAATTGAAGGAATTGCAGAATTTTATTGGTCAAGATGAAAGAAATTTTAAGACGAAGCAGTGAAACTGTAAGCTTTCGGGGAACTAATTTCACAATATTGAGATTGCTGATTTGATTTATTATCAACATCACATTTTGAAAAAAAATGTGAGGATATCGATGATGGACCTCGTAAGTTTGAATCATTAAAAATGATGAGAAGAAACCTGAGTTTGCTCTTATCTTATAAGCTTCTACACAATGTAAACTTAAGGATA
The DNA here is from genome assembly GCA_019973975.1 of Trichonephila clavata. Lineage (NCBI taxonomy): Eukaryota > Metazoa > Arthropoda > Arachnida > Araneae > Nephilidae > Trichonephila > Trichonephila clavata. Next base: position 7,511 of record BMAO01009798.1, on the reverse strand, counting down.
TAGGACCTCGAGAGATTTAACGGGCAACATCTTCTCTACATGGCGAGTACGAGTGCAAAGACTCGAGCTCCCATGACTGAAAGGAATAACACAGATATGACTTCACAATCGCAACCATTCTGCTACCGTGATATAAGATTAATTTAAGACCTTAAAAGAAAAGTGAACCAAAATTTCAGTTAAAATAACAAACGTTTATTTGAACCTATGCCTAAAAGTTTGAAAGTTGCCACAAAAGAATGCAAGTTGGAAGGATGTACGAGGGTTAGTCGGAAAATAAGTTTCCCCTGTCGACTTTTGTCAAAGTTGTGTGTGAAAGTCACAACATTGAATGAACCATTAAAGAAAAGGCATAGCTTTTTTCCCCCAACATAAGTACCAAATACATTGAGACATTTATCATACCGCTTGATAAGCTTCAAAAAGACCTCCAGGAAAAATTCCGGGCTTTGTATACGGAAAAAGCGTGTAACGGCTATGGGTGAACAACGAAACAACAAGTGAATGCGCAAGACACCAATACATCATTGGGTAGAGATCGAACGCGATCAAGCAGATGGATTCGGAAGGGAAAAAAAGCCTGTAGTTCTCAGATCTGGTGTTATGTTGTTGGATGACAATGCTAGACCACACTCGGTGACGGCAATGAAGAACCCTATTGCAACTATTAGTTGGGATCGCAGACATCCTCCACCATACAATTCTGATCTCACACCAAAAGTGACTTTCATCTATTTCTGACTTTGAAGAAGAATCTCGCCGGAAGGCGCTTTAGAAGCAACTCTAAAATAAAATAAACCGTAAAACGCTTCTTCCGTATGTAAAGCCCTGAGTTTTTCCTGGAGGGCTTTTTGAAGCTTATTCAAGCGGTATGACAAATGTCTCAATGTTCTTGGTACTTATGTGAAAAAATAAAGTTATGTCTTACCTTTAATGTCTCATTCGTTGTTTTGACTTTCATACACAACTCTAACCACAGTCAACAGGGGAAAAATAGACTCAACCTCGTTATGTAACTAAAATTAACTGACTATTAGTATAAAAATTTTTAAAAATGTGTTGTGGTGGAATTTTTCTTTGTCTTAGACTGAGGGAAAGAGAGCATGCCAAATTGAATTTTTTTCAGAAGAAAATAAATTTAGAGTTATGCAATGTGTATATATATGAATAAGGATTTATCTACGTATTGAAAAGAAATGAGGAAAAATATCGACAGAAAAAAACTTTAAAAATCATTGTTATAACAACCAAAATGTAAATAAAATTTAATCATATAACTACATAAATATTATGCATAATTTTGCCTAATGACTTTTTTTTATATTTATTTTATAAAATATTTTCCGCATGCACAACACTTTTAACAGAACAAATACATTCAAGAATACTTTTGTAAAGAAAAAAAAAGTAACAGGGGAAGAAGTACTTCTGCTCATTTAAAAATTTAATTGAGGAACAATATTGAAAAAAATTAACAAAAAAAGCAAATAAGCCTTAAATGCGCTTAAGAATTATTTGACAAAAATCCCTAGAGAAGGAGCTGAAATTAGGTATTTAAAAGAAGGCGGTCTTCTATGCAAAGTATGTGGATTAGAAATCAAATTCCTTTCTAGAACAAACTACGAAAACAAACAGTGCTCCCAAAGACATTTAATTAAATTTGTCTCCCCTCTTAGTAAATTCGGAAGCAAAAGATAAAAAAGTAAGCTCCCTTTTTCTTAGAAATTCATTCTAGGATACCAGAAATTCTTGAATTACAATTTTAGATCTAGCCGCTGGAATTTTCTTATGGTCAAAGAATAAAAGTATACTCCTGTTTTTGCTTTTTTTTTCATGTTTTATCAGCTACTTTTGTTTCGTGTTTGCTATTAATTTCTTAAAAATATGTAACCATAAACGAAAAAATAATTTATAAGTGCGTTTTCTATATTTGTTGTTATTTAAAAGTACTTCAAAGCTATTGTACGAGTATGGATTATTTTCCTAATTCCACTTTTAAAACTTATACATATATATATTTTTTAGTATTCGACAAATAAATTTATCAAATCATTTTTAACATTTATAGAATATTTATATTTACCGCTGATCTTTAAATTAAAAGTTAGATTTTTTTTTTTTTAAAAGATAATTGGAATATCCAACAATGAAGAATAAAATACAAAGTTTTGAATTTCAAAATATGTAATTTATCAAATGTTGAAAATTCTATGAAATCATCCTTTTTGATAATTGTTCTTTATGTGTCTACATTAAAAAAATTAATTATTCTGAGAAAATATATGACAAAAAAATAGAGTATTTTTGTTTACTCCAAGTATGTTGTTGTTTCCTTCCCAAAGGGACGGAATGGAAATTGCCAGAGCCTGAGACAGGTTAGACTTATACACGACAGATGGCGAAACCACCTATCTCCCCCATTTAAGCATAGAACTGGGGGGAGGGAAATATTCTCCAGCCCCCTGCACCCGTATTTTCTGCTGCGACCACCCACAAGACTTTCGGACCCACTGATTTAAAGAGGACGTACTCCGTGTGTAGTCGGAGGGTATTTGGTGGCATCGGGCATCGAGCCCATGCCTTCCGGTCAGGAAGTCCAATGCTCTATTCACTAGGCTACCCACGGCCCCTACTCCATGTATAAAAATCTTATATACATGAAGATTCCTGTTCCTTCCATATAGGGATGGCAATACCGGTATTTTGAGTCATTTGTACAATTTTGTAATACCGGTAATCACAAGTTTAAATACCATTTTTTTTCCAGTATTTACTAGAATTTTTTTAAATTTGTCTCCACTGTATGTTCAGGGATCGCTAACATAGCAAAATAGTAAGCGTTTTTGTTTTTATGTCTCCCTAACGGGCGAAATTAATTAGATTGTTAATATTATAAAATAGCATCGGCAATCAAGAAAAATGATAAAACATGTTAATCATCCTAAGAGGTGGGCCAACACTATTTTATTACAGCTCAGAGCGATATTACACACCCTCAGGATTCGTAGTTTGATATTCATATCTGTAAAAACAAGGTTATAGTTGTGAAAAAAGTACTCAATGTTTCGATATTTTTTTTAATTGGTTTGTTATTCCCATTGTTTGTGCATATGATACTTCAGGGTAATATTTTTAAGATTCATTATATAAACACTGATAAATAATAACCCATAATAATGAATAAGAATAATTTTAAAGAACATAAAAAATCAGTTTGGTACTTCGGTTTGGTTTCACTGTGGCACAGTGTAGAAAAATGTTTCAAGAGTTGTTAAAGTGAATGGAGGAAGAGTACAAGCGGACTCCACACGCATTTAAAAACGAAACATGATACAAATTTGTTAAAAAAGAAAGAATCTAATTGTGATGAAGATACAAATTTAGGCACAGTTTCTAAGCCCAAGCCATCACAGATTCCAAATTATTTTTTTAAAAAAAGATCATTTAGATGAAATTATTGCTTAAAATTACGTTGCAGACTTAATGAAAGTGTAATTGATGCATTATATTTTTTAAGATCACATTTCAAAAATTTGTAACATTACCACAGACTGAAAAAACATATTTACCCTCTTTTTGTGGTTTAAATAAATAAGATGTACTTTACCTTTTTGTGATTATTTATATACTATTATAATTTATAAGTCACAAAATTATTTTTGTGATAGTACTCTCTAACAAAACTGGCAAATATAAAAAAAAAAAAAAACACTTGTGTTTCTTTTCTTTTCTAAAATTTCTACTTCCGGTATTAAAATCTAAAAAATAGCGAATATCGGTTTTGAACTTTTGGTCCGATATTGCAATCCCTACTTACATATTATGTAATAAATAAAAACTGATATTCGAATCGAACGCATAAGAAAGGGAATACAATTTTAATTAGACTTTTAATTTTATATAATTTTGAAACTGAACTTCGTACACATATTCTTTTAATTCAATATAGTAAAATTAATTACAAAATGATTAAATTCAAATAATTCTTCATGTAGTATTCAGAAACACATTATGAAAAAAAAAGTTAAACATCAATACTTACTCAAGATCTCTCATTCACAATTAAAATATTTTAAAACATCTTATTAAAGGGAGGGCATTATTAACATAATTTTAAAATCTAAGTTAGATTAAATTGAATCAATATCAGTAATTGTTTCCGTGTTAGTGAGTGAATATTAACGTCCCACTGTTCAGCTACACGAGGGCTTTTTTGGGGACGGACCACGTAATTTTGAACCATGGTCAAGTGACGCGGACGACACCTGAACTGGCACCCCCTCTCTTAACTACCACACCAACGGGAGGAGGTGTGAGCTCTCGACAGATTTTACGTGCATCGCTCCCCTACACGTCGGGTCTTCAGTGGCACTGGGATTAAACTCATGACATGCCAGCCACGATCCAATGCCTAGACCACTTGGCTACCACGGCCACCGTTTCCGTGTGAGAAACAAATTTTCCCTTTAAAACACCTTTCCGTTCCAATGTCATTTGTTCAAGTCCATATCGAGATTAGATCAGATTTTGTTTCAAAATAAAGTGTGCCGGAGAAATAATGTTTGAAAATGAGCTTTCTGTTCCGATTTCAGAACAAATGTTAACAAAAAAAAAATAATAAAATAAATTAAAATTGCTGAGAGGGGGAGATGGGGAAAGCTTGTAACAATGGGATATCTACGTGGTCTGTTTTCTCTAACTCGGGTTTTTTCCCTCAAGCCATATTGGCATTTTGAGCTAGAACCACTAAGGACCACAAGTAAACATCACTACTAAATGACTAATAAATAGTCAGAGAAATAGAGAATACAGATAAGGTTGGGGGGTAATGCCTGAATTGCAGTCGCTTATTCCGAAATTATCTTTCTGAATTACGGTCGCTATTAGAAGTTTTCAGAAGATTTCTGTTGAGTGACTTTCTAAGGTTGCATCTCATTTAAAAAGATAAATACCCATTATTTATTATTGTTCAGTTTTCTTATCAACACATCGCGTAATCATGTTTCACATCAACTTAATAAAATTGAATTATTGGGAATATCAGTTGGGATTTGATTTATTGGGAATATCAGTTGGGATTTGATTTGATGACTTTCCAACCCCTGTTTGGCCCCCCCCCCCGAAGCTTTAACGGGCAGCAAAACATCCTCTTCAATCAAATCGAGGAGGAGGAAACCCAACATTTTTTTTTTTTTATTTTTTTTTTGTAATCAGTCTATGCATGGTTTTAAAACAGTTTTTCAGAAAATTTGGAATTACACTGCTGACCACCGTAAATGCCACACCCTGAAGAAAGCACGCAAATAACAAGAAATTTACAACATGCATTAGCGGAGGTGAGATATGCAAACGACTAGAATTTTAGCGCAGACACACATCACGCACGCCTGTGGCGCCATCTCAAAGCGCTATTTAAGGCTTGGAGATTTCGACGATTTCAAGTTCGGCAACTGTGTTTTTCTTGTGGTTTTTTCAAAAAACGATCAGTTATGTCTCGTAGAAAACAGCGATCAGCTTTTGATCAAGTATCCGAGTTCGACAGAGGAAGGATAGTGGCCTACCGAGATTGTAGATTACCTTTCAGGGAAATCGGTAGTCGTGTTGGACGAAACCAAACAACTGTAATGCGGATATGTGACCCTTGGATGCAGGAGGGTACGACGGACCGACGTGGTCCATCGCATCCACCTCAGTGCACCACTTCACGTGAAGACAGGCAAATTGTGCGCATGGCAGTGACGGATCGCTCAGTCACATCACGAACCATAGCACAACACATTGAGTCTGTAACGCATCATTCAGTGTCTGCGCGTACCATTCGACGCCGTTTATAGCAGAGTGGTCTGTCCGCAAGGCGTCCATTGCTTGGTCTATCCTTGACGCAGAGCCACAGACGTCTCCGCCGCCAATGGTGCGATGAAAGAAGGGTGTGGGCGCAGAATAGAATGCAGTTGTCTTTACTGACGAGTCACGCATCTGTCTGCAACACCACGATGGTTGGATTCGAGCCTGGAGACACCGTGGAGAGAGGATGCTGAACAGCTGCGTTTAGCACCGCCACAATGGTCCTGCACCGGATATTATGGTATGGGGCGGTATTGGATATCACTCTCGCACTCCTCTAGCACGCATTGCCGGTACTTTAAACACCCAGCGCTACATCTCCGAGGTGTTGGAGGCAGTTGTCCTTCCTTACCTTCAGAGCTTGGCCACAGCCATATTTCAACAGGATAATGCACGTCCACACGTGGCACACATTGTCCAAAGGTTCTTAGTCAATCACCAGATTGAATTGTTACCCTGGCCGGCTCGCTCTCCGGATCTTTCAACGATAGAAAACATGTGGTCCATGGTTGCTCAATGATTGACCCAGATTACACCCCCAGCTGCCACACCAGATCCACTTTGGCAACGTGTGGAAGCTGCTTGGTCTGCTGTACCCCAAGAACACATCCAAAGTTTCTTTGAATCAATGCCGAGGCGTGTGGCAGTGGTGATCTCCAACAATGGCGGCTACTCTGGCTACTGATTCTGGCAGGAACCACACTTCACAGAAGTCTATAAATTTAATCATTTGATACTTGGTCAACACGTTATCTACAAAATAAATTTTGTTGTGCTATCTCTTGTCTTTCTTGGTTTTGCATTTACGGTGGCCAGCAGCGTATATACGATATATATATTTATTTATTTCGTTAACGACACCCTTTGGAATATATTAATAATAATAATTTTTATTGTTTTTAATTATTCCAAAAATTTAATAATTTGGAATTAATTATTTAATTATAATTTATTAAGTTTAACAAAATACTATCTTCTTTCTCTCTCTTATACTTTTTCCATTTCAATCGACATTAATAAGGTTTATCTAAATAGAAATAAAAATATTTTTCACAGAGAAAGTACTGCCAATATTATGCAGGATGCTAAAAATTTTAGTATAGCAGGGCAATATAATTTCTAAAAAATTTACTTTACAATTGAAAAATACAACAATTGTAACTGAAATAAAATCTTAATGGCTTAGGGAAATCATTTTTATACTTTATTAAAATCTAAGTAAATGAAGGTATGTGTGTGTGTGTGTCATGTAAAAGGAACTAAATCATCTTTTTAAAAAAATACAGAAGGAAAAATTAATGTCCTTTGGATTTAAAAGAAATGAGAAGTAAAAAACCTCAAGACAAATTAGTTTCATTAATAGGAGAAATCGTTCCTTCAAAAGCTTTCATAAATATGATGATAGCATTTCGGAAGAAGTCTATTTAATGCAATGTACATAATAAAGAAAATGTCCTTTAAAAAATACTCCTTCAAAGCATTTTTGAATAATTCATCAGATAGTAATATATCCTTTTAAAATATTTTTCGAATATATACGGTTTTTCGAGAAAGATGGCAGCTATTTTTGAATATTTTAGTATCTAATTTTCGAAGAAAATGACAGTAATGCAAGATTATTAACAAAAAAGGGTTTTTTCAAGGTAATACGTTTTATTTTTTTTGAG